>CM062652.1:67893741-68079352 GCA_031772095.1 Zeugodacus tau | reverse complement strand
TTACGAAGTCTGTATATGAAACAAATTGAACATTTAACTCTGCAATAAAAATAGATATAGACCTTAATTGATAGTCAATTAGTACTTAATAGCAACACAATTTATATCTCAATACAAAGTACACAGTTGCAGTTACATATTGTAAATGATAATCAGTAAGCTAAAGAAGTTCTTGGAAGCACTCTAGTACCAGTTATTAATTAGGTCAGTCTAATTGAGTACATATACGCAAACATAAAACGCGGTTACTCAATTACCAATTTATTTAGTAAATTATAAAATTTAAAAACTCAATCTTGAGCTATAAAAGCGATTTAGATAGGAAGCTTTTATCTGTTTCGGCAATCTAAATAGAGTGTCTTAGAACACTTCGTCTTATATATTACGATTCATAAAATGTAGCCCAAAGCAAAATGTAAGGTTATCAAGCTGGCCGCTTCAATTTCGAGTACCCCCATACCATCTGTGATACGACTGCTCGAAGAAGCTCTCTTCTTTCATCTGCTCTCTTCTTTCCATCCTCATTCGTTTTAAGACTTCAAAATTAAGCTCTTTATTATGGCAGCTTATATATATATTCTAGGTTAGGTTATTTTGTATGGCTGTTTCCCAGAAGAAAATATACGTAGACTACGAGAAACCGTCCTTTATGAAGCCAAGACATTCGACAAAACGCTCTGAGCCTACTACAAATTTGCAGCATTTTTTGGCTTCTACATCCGCTAAGCCATGCGGTTGTTATGATTGAGATCGGATAAATCTTAGTTAGAACCGCTACGACTAAGGCGAGATGAACTTTGCTAAGAAGGAAGAGCTCCGTAGACCACTTACGATTCACATTAGGCCAGAACGATCTGGCGACTGCGCAAGTGAGACAGTGCTAATGACTGACCAGCGCTTGCCCAGCTCAGCAGAGACCCACCTGGCTAGTAGTATACCCCAATTGGAAACGGTGCTCTTACATGTTTCCGTGCTATTGTAAGTGAGACAGACCTAACAACTATCGAAGGCAGGACAATAGTAGCCACTATATAGTAGAGCATCAACGACCTTTTCTATTGCCATTTCTAGCTTATTTTCTATTTTTGGTTTATTCATTACATATTTTTGTTGTAGTAGGTACTCCGACTGTATGTTGAAATTTACAAAAAAAATAAATAATAAAACAAAAAATACGTAAACATGTTCAACGGCAACCACAACTACGCTGTAATTCAAAGAGTTTCTTCAGCTCTTCATCAGTAGCAAAAATACTACGCTTATTGCAGGCCAACAACAAATCAAGACGATCACAAATCATAGCGTAAACACCTTTTGTACGAAACCACTCTATTGTTGCACAATCGGCCAGTTGATCACCCCACAAAATGATCCATTTATTTTGACGTTCGGCCATCGCAAATGCATTCTCATGTCTCTGCAGCAGACGAGAATCGGTCGCAATGCCATTGAGATCGAATGCCTGTGCTGTATTAATACCCGGTTGCACGCAATGCGTTCGTGGATCGCTAAATTGCAACGGTTCCGACTCGAGCAAAAACAAAACCGGATAGACATTTTGCTTATAACGCAACATAACACATGTGTCGGCATCAAACGACGAGAACATGCAGATGCGTCCCCAACTATAACGCTTAACTACATTGAGTATGACATCCATGTACTTATTCTTGTCCATATGCTGTGGACACTGCATACCGCCCACGTACTGTTCTTGCGGCCACTTCACCTCGGTATTGAAACCGAGCATTTTATTAGTTTTCTCGAAGAACTCTTGCAGCGTCGGGAAGAGTCGTTCATCTGGGTCGTCTACCGTTTCCGGTGCGGGACACTCAATCAAATTATCACCCACCACTTTATAGGTTTGCAGGCTCTGCAATTTATCATAAGTCAGACAGATCACTGGCACTGCGACAAGATCATCCGAACTGCTGGGTATTGCGGACGAGTTCGCACTTATTTTTACATAGAAATCATGATATACTATCGGCACTAAATCTTTGGTCAACATCACATCGAACTCCACCATATCGGCGCCGACCTCAAATGCGCGCTTCATAGAGCTGATTGTGTTCTCTAGTGGTGTTAACGCCGCATTATGCTCCACAAAACTGCGTCCCATGCCACGGTGACCAACTAGCACACCCTTCCATTGGTCGGGCCAATACTGTGTGAATGTGGTGTTCAACTTAACTTGCCAATTCGGTGTGGGATTTATGATCAAATATTGTAACACCACTTTAGCCAGCTCCTCGGCGGAGTTCGGCGTAAGCAACGTAACATCCAAGACGCCTTCGCTTTCCTCAAGCGCTTCGGGTGGCAAATAACTCTGCGCCAAAAGCCGCACACAATCGGTGGCGCCATTGAATGCAAATAATTTCAACAAAAAACCAACATTCTTCCGATTCAACATATATATGTGATAGATCAGCGCTTCTGCTTTGTATTCTATGCCGAAATCTGGTTGATCCTTCAATTTACTATAGCCATATTGCAATGTGGTGTAGAGTATTTGTGCGCGTGCCGATGTTGCGATCGATTGTAAGTTCACCGCATCTAACGGTTCTATTTTCAACTGCATCACTTCACCCGCCTCAACAAGCTGATTCTTCGCACTACACTGCAACGCATCACCGAACAATTTGAACAACACGATGTTACCGACATTGAGCCACGCACGTCGCAATTTCGGTCTACCCGCTGTTATGAAACCGAAACGATCCGAGGTTTGTGCGCTCGCTTCGAATAAGCGTAACTCGCGTGCACGTTCACCAACTTCCCAACGACGCAATTGTACGACTTGTGTCTTCTTATCCAACACACCGATGAAGTAGCGATAGCGTATACATTTATTTAACGGTACTGTTACGGTCGTGGTCCACACATTATAGTCGCCGGGACTGCGTTCCAGTAGCGGCGCTCCCTGTACAGCCCAGCTGCCAAGCGTTTTCTTATTGCCTATCACTCCGACCAGTTCATATTCGGCGATTCGTGCGCCAGCCATTTCGACGGTTAATTGCAATTGTCCAATTGAACTTTCCGACATTTTCTTTACCGAAGAGCTTCGGATAAGCGAGTATCCGCTGTTGAGGTCGGGAAAGTAAGAATTTTTAGTCAATTTTTTTTTTATTTTCTTACGAAATTTTTATGTAAACATTTTTATAATTTTTTGAAATAGCACACGCTTGGGTTGACATTTGTAGACTTTCGGTAATGCTCACCATAAATAAAGTTATAGGAAAAGTTATGTAAGCGAGTTTAAAGCGCTGTCGTGATTAATTCCCTTGAGTAGCAGTTCAATCAGCAGTATCCAGTGACTTGAGTCTAGATGTCGCTCCTCAATCCCGTTGAACTCGTATTCATAGTATGATACCTCTGAGATTGCTAAGGAATCAACCATCGACTAGAGACTAGATCCTGCTCCGGAAGCCCATTGAACTCATACTCTTAGTATCAGTACCCTGATATTGTAAAGAAATCATCCAGCGATCATGATATTATGATTCTCTCTCGCCATTATATTATCCGATTACTCTTAGTTTCCTGTTAAACTGTTATTCTGAGGATAAGTGAAAAACAAAGAATTCACCACGGAACTATAGCTACTCGAATAAGTAAAGAATATTGATCGTAGTACATAATTGTATGAATTTTAAAGATAACACAAATTATTGTTCTGTTTTGGTGGCTTAACATCGAGTTCATAAAATTCACGACAGAGTTTTAATGTAAAAAGACAAGTAATTAAACCTCTTCCACTAATCCTTTGGAGCTCTTTGTAGAAAATTGTCGAAAGATGAACCCAATATAGAGGTTCGAATATACAGCTAACGTTTTAGAAGCACTTACCGTTGGATTACCGAAGTTCTTACCAAAAAGCTGAACTTAAACACTTACATTTCTTATATTTTTCTTCGCAAACTCAAAATAAAACACAAAGATTTTCATACAAGAAATAAAGGAACATTCAACACAAGTTTTACTTGCTGTACAACAAAAAGCCTACAAACAAACTAACACTAGACAACATCTACAACAAATTTACATTACTAAGTATACTCTCGATTGTTGAGTTCACAGGTTTGGGTTGGTTCGGCGAACACTGCAATCGGAAGAAATCGGGCAAATCATCTTCCAACTCGAAAGCGTTTTGCTTATTCACAGGCAACCACAAGTCCAAACGATCGTAAATTACACCAGTCGGACCTTGCGCCTTGAACCACTCAATCGAATCGGCATTCTTGAGCACATCACCCCAAAGGAAGACCTTTTTACCCTGCTTCGCAGCTAACTCAATCCATTTGGGGTTGTTCTTTATATGCACCGCATTCGGCACAATGCCAGCCAAGTCGAAAGCTTGCGCATTATTAATGGTGTCGTAAAGTGAGTCCGCGCGTGGATCCGCATAACCGCCAAGTGTGGTGGATGAGAGAAACATGACCGGATATATGTTCTGTTTGTAACGCAGCAGCGTACAAATGTCGGCATCGAAGCTGGTGAAGAAGCTCAAGCGACCACAGCCGTGACTCAACATTACATCCAATATGCGATCTACATAGGTATTCTTATCGATGGTTTGTACGCTCTCGAGCGCGCCATCCAATCTCAGTTGTGGCCATTTGATTTCAATGTCGAAACCCACCGACTTGTTCACTTTGGTGAGGAAATCTTCGAACAGCGGGAAGAGTCGTTGATCCTCTTGCTCTACATTATTGTGCGCCGGATACTCGATAATCTTATTGCCCACCACCTGATAGGTTTTCAAATTCTTCAATTGTTCATAGGTGATATCCTTGATTAGTACTTGTGTGAGATCAGCTTTGCTGGTGGGCGTCTTAGGATCCATGCAGACATAGATGTAGTAGTCGTGGTAGATCACTGCCACCAAATCACTGGTTAACATCACATCGAATTCGACCAAATCGGCGCCCAACTCCGCGGAGGCTTTCATAGACGCCACAGTATTCTCAATTATGGCTGGCGCATTAGTGGCCTGTTTCAAACTTTTACCCAAACCACGATGTCCCACATCCAATGCCGTCCAATTGCTGCGCCAATAATCCACAAACGTGGTGTGGAAGTCCACAGTAGAGTTCGGCAAGGGTTTGATCACCAAGTACTGTATCTCCAAACTTCCGATAGCATTCAGCCATACCGGCGATAAAAGATTGATGCTAAAACGACCTTCTGTGCCCTGCAACTGCTGTGGATATATATGCGCATAGCCGATCAAACGCACGAGCTCATTGTCACTCTGTGTGGCATACAGCTTCAACAGATAGGCCACCTCATCCAGCTGCGCTACTGTCGACTGAAATATCAGTATGTCATTGGGCTTGTAGGGCACACCAAACTCTGGTTGTGTGCGCAAGTAACTGTCACCGTACACCATGCGCACATACTCCGTGTGCGCCTTCGCTGATGGTAATATGGCGGACAAGCGACACGGTTCGACAGGCTGCAGCTTGAAACGCAACTCCTCATTACCCACACTAGACTCGTTCACATGCAAGGGATTGCGAAACAGCTTGAATTGTACAATGTTGCCCGCATTCAGCCAACCGCGTTGCAGTTCACGTTGCTGTGGATCAATCCAACCGCAAACGTCGCTGCGATTGCCCGAAACCGTGCCAACTTGAAAGCTGCGCGCGTGGATATGCGATTCCCAGCGACGCACCTGCAGTACGCGCGTCGCATTGTCTATGGCGGCAATGAAGTAGCGATAATTGACGGTTGTATTCACCGGCAGTGCTACGCTGGCCGTCCATACGCGATGATCTTCCGTGCGATTCAGCAAGATCGCCTTATCGGCGCGCCAAGCGCCCAGCTGTTTGACATCGCCGACCATAGCGACAAGCTCATAGCTGGCAATCGGTTGTTCGTCAAGCGAAACGCTAAAGTTATACGGTATCAGCGAGTTGCGCTTGAGCGGTATGAAACGACGCGCGGTGTAATATTTCTCGTAGTAGGAGGAATCACACTGCGCGGCGCGCGGTAACGCCGCGAAAATGCTTAGCACAGCGCAGAGCGCGCATAATTTGGTTAGCGAAAACATCGTAGCGCGCTATGAAAAACTGTTTCACTTTAATTAAATGTCTCTACTGTCTTCGTTAAAGTTAAGCGCGCCGCTTCGTTATTATCCTTGACGCAGCGTTTTGCACTAGCGCTTGTATCGCGCTCACTACGCCTTCTGTTCACTTAATCGCGACCAACCTACGCGCTCACTACAAATTTATTCATTTCTTTGAGTTGTAAATTTTCAAGTTTTCACCTGAGCGTTTACGCTTATCGTAGCTACAAAAATTAGTTATCACATTCGTTGGACTTTGCGGAAAGTTTTTGTTTACTCGGTATTACTTTCGATTATGATTTATGAGCTATTTTGGTAGCAGCAAACGGTATCTTTATAAAATCGTTAATAAAAGTTTACGACAAACTCGTGTTTTTTTTACTTCGCAGGCTCGCAAATATTTTTTCACATCAGCGCTGCCTTTTTGATAATATTATTGTATTGTTATTATTTTTATTATTAATAATATTTATTTCAATATTTCTAAGCTTTGCACTTGCTACGTTTTCGCGACGTGTCCGTTGTGCTCGTTGTGCGTCAAATAATGCACTGAACGTTGATCGCGTCGCTTCTCACATACAACAAACTATCTTGCCACCTATGTACAGCAACAATAGTGCAGCGCTTATCAGCGTACTATAACTAAGTGAATAATTTCGCTGTGCGCTCCACTGCACCATCGAGCGTCGAAGGTTCGACCACCAAGACTATTATACATTTCACACAAATTAGTACAAATAATCATGCTTTCTGGCCTTGCGTCCCCTTTTTCCGACTCAATGGCCTTTGTTGCGCATATCCAACCAATGCTAAAATTCAAAATTCAATGTCAATTGTACAACAACCTGGGGCGGAAGCCTATGCGATAACCTGCAAACCCCAAATTCGAATGCGACTTTTATACAGTTGTGTTAAAAAGAGTTTGCGGTACAAAAATTATGCCATATTAATATTTTTCCGTATTCTATTTGAATAACACTCGGTCCATAATCATCGGGTAACCGGTTTGTATCTTTGGTTCACCACTAAAAGGGAGCTAGTTTCAAAAAGGGGTTAGGCATGAAATTTTGGGAAATGAATGTTTAGGTTAGGTTTGGTCAAACGGGTTGATTTCCACTACTGCAGAAAATCTCACTTAGATCGCTATAATTGTCATTTGTGGCACTCAACGTTGCTACTAATGGATCAAAAGGCGCTCACGATTCGACAACGCGCGTAGACTTTATTACATAATACTTAAGTAGTGGCGTTTGATGGAAGGACCATTTATGGTATTGCCTTGATATTATGTGACACATGGATAGACCTACAAATTTTAGACATAAGATTAAATTTTTCTCCTGGTTGTTGAGAGAAACTGTTATAAAACAAGTAAAAATATTTTGCAATGAACAAATTTAGGTTTCAATATCCATTGCCTTGCATCTCGAAAATCTGGTCGCCAAGTAGAAAAGTAAGTAATCGTTTTAAAAATTCGGATGAGTGCTCCTAATATCGGTTGAGACCTTTGTCAATTTTTAGACTCATATATCATTTGAACTACCCATATTTGGAGATGCATTTCAAGGTTCCCGAACTCTATATTCCTACTTTTCGTCAAGGAACCCCCTAATATTTTTATGAAGGAGGTTAACCCGATTTCCAGAACACTATCTGCTCAGATTTTATTTTAGTAGCGGCCGAGATTCCAACCAATCTGTCATTACAACCTCTCTGGTATTCAATGACGGTTTTTAAAGCAAAGGATGGTTTTCGAAGCTCTCATTCTACTATGAATTAAAAACCTTAACTCAAATAGCTTCGTTATTGAAAATATTCTTATCTAATTCCATATTTGGGACAACTGACCATAATTTGTCGCAGCGCAACTGCAAAATTTTAGTCTCCAACATAAATAATGATTGTAAAGTATCCTAGAATATAATGCAACCATGGTTTAGCAATTTTTCCACTGAAAGCGAACATTCATGAGAGGTACATTAAGCGGGCGTTCTCACCCCCAAATTCGTACCCTTCATAATTTTATGGCTTCATGGTTTTCATTGAAAGAGCGTGCTGTAATTTACATTCAAATCTGTGTACCGTTAATAACTGTCATAGCAATTTCATTTCAAATCATCAGTAAGATACAACCAACGTAATTTTATGCAAATTAATTATGTAATCGCGCAAATTACGGTATCTATGATTATACGAAACTATTATGCACAACAACGAGCCCTCACTAATCTACCTCCGCACTACTCAACCCCGCTAGCTACCTAATTAAAGATTTATGAGTTCATAAACCTCAATAAACAGTTATCCAATGAAATAATTCAAATAATCATTCAATTTGTATGGCAATTATGATGATCACGTGTGTTTTTGTACAACAAAAACAATAATAAGCGATAACGCTAACGGCGAGTCAGCCATTCTTTGCACGTTTCAGTGCGCACACTGCTCGTGTTTAACGGTGCTGATTGCTCGTATATATTTATAGCGGTACACACGGTTGTGGTTGATTTTAGCATTTAGCAACAAGTCGCTTTGCTCGATGATTCGCCCAAAACTACCCACAATTTCCGCTTTTGTGCAGATAAATTTGTGGAGCTTGCACCTGTGCGGGCCTGAGAAGAACGTGCGCAGACAGCGATATGCTGTGTTGATTGATGTAGAACAAAGGTTTGAGGGTGCAGTCTGCAATAATATAAACAGTTATTTTTAAAATTTTCAACGGCATTATACATACATTCTTACACACATGTCTATAAATCATTGTTGATAACCGTGAATTAATTACTTTATTTGCTCTAAATAGTTTTTTTGTTGTAATTTGTATTGTTTTCTTTCATTTGTTGCTGCCTCAGCGAATTCGTTGTCGATTACAATGCTCTCGATAACTACTCGTATTTGTTTACATTTCAGCCTTATCAGCAGCTGCTGCTCAGTACAGCACGTCACGTGTCGCATTTGTTGTACTTTATTGTGAATAATAATTGCCATGCAATCTATATATGTATATATATATATATACAATCTATATATGTATTTATATATGCATTTATAGGATTACATATTATATGATAATAATGGCAACAACAATAGCGAAAATAACACATATTTATACCTTGAAAGTTATTGGGTCCCAGCTTTTGCTACTATTGCTGAAATCCGCCATGAGATTGTTCTACAAATAAAGAAACCCGAAAGTATTAAATCAGCTCGGAACAGCGTATCGTAACATTTGTGAGGTTAGAAATAAGTTCCGAATCCAATATTTGAAAATTTTCACTTTTTAAGATATTTACGTTTCGCTTAGGTTAACAACCCTTTACTCATTGATTGGCAGTCAAATACTCAGTATACTCCAATATAGCGCTTTCAGCGCTATTCGCTCATTTCAAATACTTATTTTTGGTGTTGACTAATATTTTCTTATTTTATAACCGAATATTAGCTCTAATCTTAATCGATTTAGATTGTTAAGTCCATGAAATTGGATGTCATATGTATGTGTTTTTGCAAAGCAGAAAGGTTATTCAAAATGAAAAGAAACAGTTTCGATTATAAGATTAAGTTTAAGATTATTCAAATTCCGATCGCTCTCTATTAAAAAAAAAAACAAAGTTCCAACTGGGTTCCAACACATTGTTAATTAATTACTCTTTATACCTCGAGAGATATTAGTATACGTTATGTATAAAACGCTTCAGAGCTCATATCTGGCAATACTGTACATCTTTGGAAGGTCTTGACATAACCTACAAAACGACGCTTTGCATGATTAGTTTGGATAGACGTGTTAGCAACAGTTATAGATGTGTAAACATGGGGTTCACTAAAGCCGAAATTCGCGCTATTTTGAAGTATTCCTTTGTTAAAGGCAAATCCACTAGAGAAACGTTCCGTGGGATTAATGGTGTTTAGGAGGATGGCAATCTATCACTTCGAACTGCGGAGGAATGGTTTCAACGATTCAGATCGGGTGAAAACGACACCATGGATAAGCCAGACGTTGAAAGACCTGTGTCGAAGGCCGGTGAATCGTCCCAAACAGTGGCCAAGGCGGGATTGACGGCCAGGAATGTTTTGCTGTGTGTTTGGTGGGATTGGAAGGGAATCATCCACTATGAGTTGCTCCCATATGGCCAGACGCTTAATTCTACAATATACTGCGACAACTGGACCATTTGAAGCAGGCGATCGACCAGAAGCGTCCAGAATTGGCCAACAGGAAGGGTGTAGTGTTCCACCAGGTAACGCCAGACCACACACTTCGTTGATGACTCGTCAGAAGTTACGTTAGCTCGGATGGGACATATATCCACCATATAGCCCGGACATAGCGCCAAGTGATTACCACCTGTTCCTGTCCATGGCGAACGCCCTAGATGGTGTAAAATTGAACTCAAAGGAGGCTTGTGAAAAGTGTCTATCCGAGTTCTTCGCAAATAAGGAGGGGGGCTACTACGAGGGAGGTATTATGGAGTTGCCGTCTAGATAGAAACAGATAATTGAAAGAAACGGCACATATTTGAACTAAATCCGATATCACTGTAACACTTTTTATAAAGCATTGAATAAAGAGCAAAAACCGAAATACTGTTTTCAACATAAATCGAACTTCTATAACTTAAAGTTCTCCATTACCTTCCGTAACTCGGAAGTCTCTCTAACTCGAAGTTTTTTTAATGGATTATGGTGAATCGAGTTAAGGAAGCTCAACTGTATATTTTAATAGTACCAGTGAACTGTACCATGAAAAAGTCTTCTCTCTCTGAGATAAAAGTATGTATGTACATATGTAATTGGCGTAGGAACCGTTATATGATATAATATCTTCGGTCTAACCTAACCTCACACATTTCTGAAAGTTTTAAAAATATTTAAACTCGATTATATATGATTATATCTATAAGATCAAAAGATGCTCTCGGGAGGACAATTTCAAACGATATTTCAAAATATACACATGTTATTTTGTATACAGAGGTAGTCAAAATTATTTACACATCGGTCGTTTTTTTACAAGTTTCACACAAAAAGCTTTCGCTTGTTGTTGTCGCAGGGTAACAAAATGATATGTTGTTGTAAACCTTGATCTATTCCTGAGCGAATGAACTCAGTTTGGTTAGAATTGCTAAAACTACGGCGGAGAAATACGCAAATGAACTGAAGACTCGCAGTAGTCAAAAGTATTTACACACGGCGATTTAGCCTCTATCCTTGGATTTGGTTTAAGCAAGTGTAGTAATTGGATTCTATTGCATTCATAACAACCCAACTCAGCCTTAAAATATAAAAATTGGTAAATAAAATGTCGAAAAAAAGGAATTATTTATTATAACTAGATCGGAAACTGTTACTAAGTTTAAGACTGGGGTTTCGGCTTCGAAGTTAGTTAAAATTTATAGAATTTGATGGAATACTGTTTATAATGTTATTAAAAAGAAGGACACAAACAATTACAAGGATAATTTAAAGGTAACTGGACGGAAACATGTGATAACTCAAAGATAATGTAGAAGATTAGTAGAAACTGTCATACAAAATCCCACAATTAGTCCAGTTAATATTGCAGCAGCATCGAATCAGCATATTGCATGAACAGACAATGATGCTACACTGCTCAGGACATTAAAAAAAGTTTACATAAATGACTACGTTGTGCATAAAGTGATCAATATTTCCGATTTTTCCGATCCGATTCCGAAAAATCGATATGCCTCTCATTTGCCATAAATTGCATCCTAAAGCTTGTCGTGGGCAGATAAGGCTAAATTTTAGTTCCAGGGCTTCTTTAGTAAACGCTTTATGCATTTACCACGTGAGAAGAAGAATAATGCAGTTTAGACGCTACATAAATAGAGTCGGAGGTGACATTATGATTTTTTGGGGAAGTTTTCTTCTTACTTAAGTTCTGGAGACTTGGTACTAATTTAGGGACTCTAAATCATCCAGATATATCAGATTTCACATGACCATGCCATTGTAGTGGTTAGTCAACCTTTTTCAACTATTTACAACAGTTTAAAACAGGACAATGCCCCATTTCATAAAGGATCGTTACCAACAAAACTTTTAAGTGAAGTAAATCAAATTGACCTCCGCAATAAATAAATTAACAGTTAACTTAGCGCACAATTGTATTGAATCAATTCGGACCATAAAGCAGGCTGTTATTGATGCCAAAGGCGGTGTAACCAATTATGAATTTATTGACTTAGAATAGTAACTTGGACTAAACATTAAAATTAAAAAAATTATCAATAAAAAAACGGGATAATCCATTTCAAGTTGTGTGTAAATACTTTTGACTACTTCGAGTCTTCAATTCATTTGCTTATATCTCCGCCATATTTCTAGCTATTCTTGCCAAACCGACTTCATTCGCTCAGGAATAGATCAAGGCATACAACAACATATTTTGTTACCCTGCGACAACAACAACAACAAGCGAAAGCTTTTTGTGTGAAACTTGTAAAAAAACGTCCTATGTGTAAATAATTTTGACTACCTCTGTATATAAGCTTTTTGAAGGCTGTGATATACCACGGATTTTAAGGATCAGGAAACTATAATATATTTTTCTTGTAAGGGCTAATATTTTTTCTGATTCGGTGTACTAACGTCTAGAGCAGGTGAACAACTGAAGGATACCTATGCCGAAGGAAATTACTATCGGTGAACCACTGAGCTTCCTGTTTAAATTAATTTGCTCATTTTCTTTCGAATGAAAGAGAAAAAATTATAGTTGCATATCCTTTAGTTCCGCAAATGCTTAAGTATTGGTAAACAATGAACAAATGCAATAAGCACATAAGTATCACTGTATGTGTATGCCCCTTGGTCCCTGAGCGAAAGCCTAGCGCACCCGAAATACGCAAATGAAGAAATCATGTACGAAACAATAAAAATTAATTACATTGACATCGATTGTACTTTATCGCACGATGTAACTGGCTGACACAGCAACAAAAACAAGAAAAAAAACAGCGATAGGCGAAAATGCCAATGAGTACCAAATAGAGTGAGGGAAATGCATTGGCATATACTCAAACATACAAACATATTTAATATATATACAAAGTATATGTATTTGTCACACAAAATCATGCAAATAAAAAAGCAACAAAACTGTCAAATGAGGACATAAAACTGTTCAATTTCAATTCAATACATACATATGTTCGAGTGCTAACTCCCCGCATTGAACTTGAAATTCACACACAATTCAATTAAAGCTGTCAACAAATGTACCGTTATGCGAAACGAATTGCTGGTGCAACAACAAAATCTCATTTATTTTTTTTTTAATTAAATAAAAAAATCTGCCTTTAACCACTTTTCATTTAAAATTTTCATTCATTTTGCTGTGATTCCGTTTCAATTCACATTACATTGCAATTCTTTCATTCATTCGCTAATTGTTTTGTTGTGTTGCACCTGCAGCGCATTTGACCGTATTGCATATGTACATACATGTGTATGGATGGCCACTTGTTTTCCCCCCAAATTTGAAATTCGCGACGAGTTGTATTTCATGTATAATCAGCAAAATCGTTCAATTGCTATAGGCACTCATAAACTGCATACTCATTCTCATACACTGAAAGAAATATCACATAGTTGAGAAAAAATCTTAGTTTTACAAGTATTAATATTAGTACTTGTTATCTAAAATCTTTTCAGTGGCAACCCCAAAGTTTTCCATAAAGCGCGTAAAATCATTTGACTTCGATTTACCAAATTTCGGCCATTTGAAAGAGATCAGAGAGAACAAATAATATTTTTTTAGGCAGAAACAAGTTCACAACCGATGTAGAACTTATCTACATCTAGAAAAAAATGTATTTATAATATAAACAGAGCCCCAAAAAACTCCAAAACTTCCAGGCTCACGCTATGTAATTTCTTAAAAATACGTCCAGCTGTTCTTGTGAGAACTCTTAAAATGCCAAAAACCGTCGATGAAGTCCTTAATTGGTATTTAAAAATCGAAGCTGGAAGAGTTTAGTGATATTTAAGGGGTCTGAGACCTTAATTAATATTCAGAGATTTAAGCTCGAAGAACTTCGTCTATAAGGATAGTTAAATTATGTCTGGAACCTTAAGAATTCGCTCATTTTGGCCATACAGATTGTTTCGAAACAGATTCTTTTCATTTATTGCTTCAGTGAGCACACGATCCACGCCTTTAGCTTACTGTGATTCTTACATATTTCAACATTCAGCTTTAAAAAAGTCTTCTGAATTGAAAATGTCTTAGAAGTTAGAAGATTCTAAAACGAGTGAGTGATTATTTTATAATATATAATAATATTCACGATTTTAAAGATTTTAATAAATAAAGAGGGTTGAATACCCTAAACAGAGAGATTAATAATTCTTATTAGCATAAGCAATAGTGATATTAAATACTTAAGACCCCAACCCAACTTTCGATTATTTCACCGTCCAAAAGATCGTACATACTATGCAATTATCAGCAGTATTGTCTTTGAAGTAACCGAGGCAATTAAGATGAAGTAAATAAATGAAGATAAGAAAATAATTATAAAGACTTTCTTCTCATTTTCACATTTTTATACTCTCGCAACAAAAGTTGCTAAGAGAGTATTATAGTTTTGTCCACATAATGGTTGTTTGTAAGTCCTAAAACTAAACGAGTTAGATATAGGGTTATATATACCAAAGAGATCTGGTTGACGAGTAAAGTTCAAATCCGGATGTCTGTCTGTCCGTCTGTCCGTCCGTCCGTCTGTCCGTCCGTGCAAGCTGTAACTTGAGTAAAAGTTGAGATATCTTAATTAAACTTGGAACACGTGTTCTTTGACACCATAAGAAGGTTAAGCTCGAAGATGGGCGGAATCGGACCACTGCCACGCCCACAAAATGGCGATATCCAAAAACACATAAAGAGCTATTACTAAGCCATAAATAAAGTTATGAAAATAAAATTTGGAACATAGGCTCGCATTAGGGAGGGGCACATTTGGATGTAACCAAATAGGTTTTTTGTATATATCTTGCAAACCAATAAAGCTATAAAAACCAAACTTTCCACAGTCGTTTCTTTTAGCCGTTTCCTTATACAGTCCAAAAATGAAAGAATTCGGATAATATCCACGCCCACCTCCCATACAAAGGTTAGGTTGAAAATGACTAAAAGTGGGTTAACTCACTAACGAGAAACGTCAGAAACACAAAATTTTATATAAGAAATGGCAGAAGGAAACTGCACTGAGATTTTTTTACAAAATGGAAAATGGGCGTGGCGTCGCCCACTTATGTGTCAAAAACCATATCTCAAGAACTACTCGACAGATTTCAATGAAATTGGGTATATAATATTTTCTTGGCACCCTGATGACACTGGTGCGAAATAGGCGAAATCGGTTCACAATTACGCCTTCTTCCCATATAACTCAATTTTGGAGATAGCGAAATAAAACTTTACACAAATACTGTATTTGAGCTGTGACATCACTTGTGGAAAAATTGTCAAAATCGAACCATGACTTTTCAAGGCCCCTGATATCAAACATGAAGAACTCAGTGCCTAAGGGTAATTTTTCACCGAAAATATATGTAGGTAGATCTCTAAATAAATTGCGAGAGTATAAAATGTTCGGTTGCACCCGAACTTAGCCTTTCCTTACTTGTTTAGTTATAAACTAACTTATCGAGTTCAAATAACTAAACTAAAATAATGTCAAGGTGAGGATTTTGTATAATTCAAGCTCACCTTAGGTTTACGACCGAGTCTTTAATTAGCACATCAGTCCGTCAAAAGAGCAGTGATCAATATTCTCTTAATAATTGACACAAAATTTTGATTGAATAAGACACCTCAGAGGAATATACATATTTAACTTTGATGGCAAAGAAAGGACAAAATGAAGAGGAGAATTGATAGAAGATCCAAAAATTAAAATATGCATATCCATATACCAGAGCCCACACTGCGGAAGACACATTACGCATGCATACGAGTCCCAGTAGCTACCATTTTGACAATATTTCTTTAACTTTTATCTTTCGCATACATAATAATAATAAACTTTCTTGCTTACTGCCTTACAGCGCCTGCTAATGGAAGCTTATATACGACAGAAGCGCGCCTCGCCCGGCATGGTGCAGGCGAGCGACTTACAAATAACCCGTCCCATGTCAGGACTGCGCACAACAACGGCCACTGGCCGTGAGCTGCACGCCTACGATGGTCCAATGCAATTTATCAGCTCGCCACACAACCCTGATCAATTATTAAGCAACACCACCGTCATCACAACTACGAATACGAATGCGACCACCGCGAACTCAAGCAGCAATGCGGGCACGCCGAATGGGCGTTCGCATGGCGTCAGCTTTACGAATAATATGCGACCGCGGACGGCACAGATGACAGGACACATCATCAATCAGGATGGTAAGTAAAAGATACACTTTGTGTTGTTGCTATTGTATACTCTCCAAAGTAACTTTATAACTTTATTATGCTTCTCAACTCCCCTACCGTTGCGCCTACGCAGATTTAATCGAAGAGATTTCCTCACACGAACTCGAAGATGAAGAAAGCAGTCCCGTCAATCATATGTCCAATAATGGCCAACGGCAGAAGCAACGCCAACAACAACAGTTACAACAACAACGCTCATACAGTCACGATCAGGATAGCAGCACATTGGACGAAGATGATTATGTGAATCGTAATATCGAGGAAGCGGCCCCCGTCATGCCACTGAATCACAGCATCGCATCACAAACGAATACGACCACCAATTCCGTAGCCGGTGCACGTAGCACTTCGGCACATTCGGCCGGCACCGGTTCGGCTAATAACACTGCCAACTATGCGAACAGTGCACAGCAAACTACGTCGTCGTCGACCGCGGACGCCAGTGGCGAACCGGAAGGTGATCTCGTCGGCAACATCGAACAGTTCGTCATGCAGCCCGCGTCGCAGGGTGTGCTCTTCAAGTGTCGCATAACGCGCGATCGCAAAGGCATGGATCGTGGCCTCTTTCCGATATACTATTTGCATTTGGAGCGTGATTATGGCAAGAAAATATTTCTTTTGGGCGGTAAGTGGGGTAAAGAATATGACTTCTTTCAACGAAATACATATATTTAATTTTCTTTTTGCAGGTCGCAAGCGTAAGAAGAGCAAAACCTCTAATTATATTATCAGCTGCGATCCTACGGACTTATCGCGCCAGGCCGAAGGTTTTTGTGGCAAATTGCGCTCGAATGTGTTCGGCACCTCCTTTACTGTGTTCGATAATGGCAGCAAGGATAGCACGGAAAATCCACGATCCGATTTGGCGGTGATCATCTATGTAAGTAGTTTTTGTAGGGTTTCTATAATAAGAATGAGGGTTTAAGCTAAGCAATTAACTTAAAAAGGAATAGGCATCGACGAATCTATACAATTGTATTCTTAAAAGATCTGATGATTCATTATTTAGAGAACTTAGATAACAGAAACTCTGCTAAATATGTAGTTAGAGAGGAACTATTTATGGTAAGCTCCTCCGGTAGTCTCGATATTGTATTTCGAGCTCTGGGCATTGTGGGACTCGCTCCAACGATTCCACGAATGATAAAGTCACTCTATTTAGGCGGCTTCGCTAAATTTATATTCAACTTGTATGGTTTATCAATAACAAGGTTCAGTTCAGACCAAACAGATATTCAGACTTATGAAAGACGTCCTGGAGCAAGTAAGCATCAAGTATTTTCAGACCTTTGGATTTATTCAAATTAAGAAATAGTAGCACAATAAATTGCAGAATATCAAAACCCCTAGAAATCTTAGTTCGGACCGATATTCTGAGGAAACCACACTAAATTTCACATGATTTTTTAAAACCCATGATATATTTGCAGGACACCAATATTCTCGGTTTCAAAGGTCCACGCAATATGACAGTAATACTGCCCGGCATGACGGAAGAAGATCAACGCGTAAAAATCAGCTCGGCCGATCCCAAGCAACAGGGCATACTTGATTTATGGAAGGTTAAGGTTAGTGATTTATACTCACTGTATGTTTTTAAACTATACTTACGTGTTTTATTTACTTTTCCACCCCACAGAACATGGACACAATTGTTGAGCTGCACAATAAGACGCCCGTGTGGAATGATGAGACACAATCGTATGTACTCAATTTCCATGGGCGCGTCACACAGGCATCGGTTAAGAATTTCCAACTCGTACACGACTCGGACCCCGACTACATAGTCATGCAATTCGGACGCACCTCCGAAGATGTATTCACCATGGACTACCGCTATCCGTTGTGTGCGCTGCAAGCGTTCGCCATTGCGTTGAGCAGTTTTGATGGCAAAATCGCATGCGAGTAGAAGTCAGAGGTGTTCACATGAGCGCGCAAGGAAGTTGTTGAAGAAGTTTTGCTCAAATTTAAATGCGTTTAGCAACAACAACAATAGTATTTAATGTAAATGTAATTGTAAAATCAAAATTAGCACAAAAGAGTACGGTCATAATCAAAAAAGTGCATGTTGAATATGTTGATAACAAACGGTTGCCTTAGTTGTGAGCGCTAGCAGACTATATCTACCTTTATGTGGATATGTACATGCACCGACTTGATTAACACTAATATTTCTTTTTTTACAAAGCAATTAAGAGTACAAGAAATTTGTTAGAAGTGTAAAATAATTGAAATACATTTACACACACAGATATTTATAGGTGGCATATAGTAAATTCTCAGAGCATCAGAAATGTATTAAAAATAGTCTTGATAACTGTCCAATCAAATTTTTTAAAAAACACGAAATTTAGTTTCAAACCATCAATCAATCCATCCCGGAAATAATAATAATAATTGCTTCCCTTTCAAATATCACACATCACTAATTTCTTCAAAGATGATATAGACGGCTAAGAGAAAGTTGTCCTCTTATTTCTTCATATGATAAAATAAAACCTGATCTCCTAGATCTGTAATCATATAAACTTAAACTTCTCATTTTTCGCGATTTTCGTCAAATTAGATTAAAGGGATTTTTTGTCAGTCTTTCGAAAGTTAAAATATTCGAGTTAAATGCTTACCAAAGGCTTTTGCTTACAATCTTAAAGCTTATAATTACCGTTATTGACTTTTTGAGAACTTGAAGCTCAACAATTAAGTCTTCTCAAAAGTTAAGCAGCAGCAATTTATGATGTGCTCTTTCGGTAGCTTTATATATTTTTACGTCCATAGTTTCGTATTACTCACTCTTTCGTCGGGCTTCTGTAAGTGTAGCTTCAGCTTATTTAGTTTACCAAAAGTGGTATTCCGTTTGGGCCAAAAAGATCTATATACTTAAGGAAGACGTTCAAGCCGCAAGACAAAATCAATTTTTTTAAATATTCTTTGTACACTAACTTTCATAATGGTATCACAAGAAATCTGCTTTTCAATCAAGTCGACCTGACCTAACCTAACTTATTCCAAATTTCAGCTTACTCAGCTTACCTTTTTGATATAATATAATCGTATAAAAAATAGTGTATTGCTTCAGTTTTTTATGTTTATACCTTGGAGAATAATCAGGCATCAGAACATCCTTTAAGGTAGTATAGCAATTACTAAGTTCTCAACGAAACTTACTCTGCGTTAAACTGTACTGTCCGACTAATTTTTCAAATGACTACGTCAAAGAAATATTTTTACTACACTTTTTTGAATACCAACCCCTTTCATTTGGTATAATTAATTTAAGCGCAACACAAATTTAGACCAATTTTCATATGGTATACAGTGTTGATATTTTGTTATGCCGGCCTAATATTTATTTCTAGTCAGGAAATTAGCACTTTTATTTGCGAGCACATTTTGTAGCACTAAAAACGATTAATAATTAATATATAAATGTAATAGTTTAGTTAAGTAATTTATTGTATATTTATAAAAAATAAATATTAATTTATATGATTCGATAGAGATATACATTCTTATATAGCTATTTGTATTAAAAAATGAACAACATACTAAAGATTTTATAATTATATCCCCATTCGCTAAATTATGCGCTAAGCTCTGTTATATAATATAAATCGTTTTCTATTCTCCAAAATTTGTAGAGTGATGATTCGAAAAAGCCACTGGTATAAAACTTCGTTTTATTTATACCAGAAAAAGGTAATAATGTGTTTTCGACATATGATCTTCGCTGAAGTTCAATTCCATAATTTTATTACTGCTTTCATAAGTAAAATGTTTGATGAGTGAGAAGGGTCAAACACCAAGTTGAGAAATTGCATATAGAAGGAGACTGACGACCTGAGTATATTTTCGCTGTAAAATCACAACTGTCTTTAACATACTGAGTTACTGTGTTCATAATCATCATTAACCCTTTCATGCGCAATGTTGTCTATAGGCGAAAAAAATTATACAAAAGTGGTTATACAAAAAGTGTTCAAAAACATAAAAATAATTGTTTTATTTTAAAACAAAATGAACTATTATATATAAATATGTACAGACAAGAGAGTTATTTAAAAAAAAAATCATGAAAAAAGTGTTTAGTTTATTTATAATAAATTAATTTGTGCCTATAAGCAACATCCTGTAACTAATGACCCAGTATACATAGGACTTGGATTGATTTTTATCACTTCATATTTGAGTTAAGTCTAATATATTATCTTCCCTAAAAAAATGTTAGCTCCGCCCATTTTAATTTGGGCATGAGAGGGTTAATGACTCATATGCAGCATTATGCAGCGTTTAAAAAAACCTGATACTAATGATTTCCTTAATCAACATTGGAGAGTTTGCAAAGACCCGACCAGACAGAACAGGTACAGGATGACTATAAACGCTTGGTCGTGTTTTATACTATTGAAGTTTAAGTTATCGAAAAATATATCTTCGAAAGCATTTCTCTACACATAAATTGATCACTACCCCTCTATACCTCTCTGAAACTATTGCCGCATCACTACAGGGTGAAGCTTAGTTTTAAAAATCACAAAACGGACTCAATATACTAAGTGGTCGATAATTTACCTTCAATTATTCATACCAACCTTTTTAATATCACATTCGTTGTATTATTCTCGCATACTACTATATATAATGAAAGGTTTCCTAAACAACATTCATATAAGAAATTTTCTATAATTTTCTTTTTTTTTCAAAAAAAAAAATTTATTTATAAAAAATTGAAATTATAAACAATTGTATTTATTACATTTGAACTGAACATTATACTTAACTGTTGTATATTTTTCTGTTCTTATTTCTAACTTTATTTATACTACAATACTACATAGAGTACATAGAAATATGTCGAAATATTTGCAATATAATTAATTTGAGTTTTGTTGTACAGAGAAGAAGCGCATATTTATAAATATATTTCTACACAAAAACCATAAAATATATATGTATTTTAGATGATAATGTATAAGCAGAAAAACAGAAAACACTACTTACATATTTATATAAATAATTATATATGTATAAAGAATGTATAAAAAACAAAAGAAAGCAATAAAGACTACTTGTAAGAAACAAAGAAAATTATATGTTTTTTTTAAATAAGAGAAGTTTTAATTAAAAATTAATAATAAATTTCAATAATAATTCTAAAAATATATAAATAATTAAAAAAATATATAATTAATAAATCTAACAGTAAAGATTAATTTTACCACTCAATAAACAAAAAGAACGCCTGCAAACAACGAAAAGTGCGTTCACAGCATTACGAGTTCGTGCCTTAAGTCTTTTGATTTATCACGCCGTATACTCACCACAGTGATTTTAATGACCGCCAAATTGTTTTCAACAATTTTAATTGCTTGAAAAATGAAAAATAATTTATTTTAGTGATTCTTTATGCATTTTATTTATTTCATTTTTATTCGAAAGTACTTATTTACCTATGTAATTGTAAAATATCATGTGGTATATATGTATGCATTTATGTATGTAAAATTACAAGTGAATATTTTAATACTTTTATTTTCTTTTTTCGTTTCGATTTTGCTTATAAACATATGACTTTCATAAGTATTGTTAGGTATATAGTAAGTATGTTATTTTCTATTATATGTGAGTGACTCAGTGAGTGTATGTAGGTGCAGCAGATACTTAATTGCATTATTGTTACCTTTAAGTGTGTTACACATTTACTTAGATCTATATATATATTTATTTATACTTAATATACGCACATACAAATAACTACGTTTTACATAGATTACATTACTTTCTTATCTAAGTTTGCTTATGTGTAGTTGCTAAGGTTGCTTATTCTTTCACATTTCTCTTCAGGTTAATATCGTATTATCCGTTAGTTTCGTTTTTCAGTGTGCAAATTTACAATGGTATAGAATATATATTTTAGTGTTTGAAAAATGTAACCTTAACAATTAAGAAAAGGTTAAATGAGAGTAAAATTAATTATTACATCTCTACAAATCGAATTTTCGATTTCCTAAGCAATAAATTGTCACAAATAAATAATCAGGGGTGTTGTGGAATCCAAGACAGATTTGCTGAATGTCAGAATGGCAAACCAATTCTGATTTTCATTGGTGTAACAGAATCTGATTGGATTTTCGTCTTTTCGAACATAAGCAAATCAATATTCGAATCAGCTGTTCTGCTATTTATTCATGGGGAAAAATTAACAAGACATGTTTTTGGAATTGTAGTCATATAATTAGTTTAAAATATTCATTAAACCCAAAAAAATATAATTAAAATGAGAAATTATATCAGCTTTTAGTTTATTTGGCAATGGAAGTAGCGCGAAAAAATGAAAATTTTAAGAAATCACAGTAATTCGCTTTATGCTCAAAGGAAGTCAAAAATAGTAATTATTTTTATGTAAAAATGTACATATTTAAGTGTATATATACAGTAGAATCTAACTCGAATCAACATAATCCACAAAAAAACTTCGAGGGAATTTGTATGAAATTGCCTTTCAATGCCACTTCAAGAGTTCGAGTTATAGAAATTCGAGTTATGGAAGGAAATTTGTATGAAATTTGATTTTTAAACGCTATTGCCAATTTAAAAGTTCAAGTAATGGAGATCTTCGAGTTATGGAAGTTCCACTGTATATTGTTTAACTTTTATATAAAAAGTTAGATATTTCCATGATCTAATCTGAATTACTTATTTTGTAAAATTCTTAGAATATTTTATTTTTTTCCGTTGAATTCAATAATTACGTCATTTAGCTTTCTTATCTTATTTTTTAATAATAATTATATTTTTTCCAAAAAATTAACAAAATGTCTCAAATCTGTCAGCCCTGAAGCTCTTGGTTTGTTTCTGATAGTTAAACCGATAAAATTGGTTTCCATGACACCTAAAACCAATAGAATTTCTGATTCGAACATCAAACCAATAATATCAGAATTCATGACACGAACCAGAATTTTTTGTCGGTTTGAATTCTGATTCCGACAACTGTCAGATTCCACAACAACCCTGAATGTTGTATATAAAATACTGCAAAAGAAAATTAAACGCATTCAACTTATTGAAGTTTTACTCGAGAGATTAGTGAAGCAGAAAATATTCACTAAAATGAATTTGAAAAAAATTGGGGATTTCCATGTTACATGCAAATTACGTAATTTTTTATTTTTTTATTTACGAACATTTTTTATTTTATTTATGGGGCATTCTCTGGAAAAAAAGCCACTTGAAAAAAAAAGTTCTTTATTTTCTTTGGCAATTATATATCTTATAGTACATGTAAAACCTAAAATAAAACATATGGTTTTAGGTCTGTGTAACGCGGGGTTGCCATATTATAAGGGGCCAAAGTTTTTTGTAAAAAAATTTTCGAACCGCCATAACTTTAAAACTAATGAACAGATTTTAAAACACCATGTGACTTTTTTGTACAGAATTTCTCAAACTTTGAAACTGTATATCGTAAAAATTTTTAAAATTAATATTTCATAGCAAAAAATTAAAAAAATTTTTTTTTTGGAATTTTTAACAACTTATGCCCCCTTCGATTTTTTTCGAAAATATCTTAAAATGTTCCTTATTTCATCACCTTTTTACCCCCCAAAGGGAATTTTGGGACAACAATATTTGTATGAGCTACAAATAAAAAACCAACTCAGAACATGATGAAAAATCATTGATTTATGCACTATTATTATCAGAATTTAGCGTAACCCAGGATTAACGACGTGCACGTAGCAGACATTTAATCCCTTTTTGTTTTTTTTATTTTTTAATATTTTTTTTTTAATTTTTTTTTTGTATTTTTAAAATTTTTATTTTTTTTTGTTTTTGTTTTTTATTTAAAATTATCACGTACTTGAATCTAATCTACGTAATAATTAAAAAAAAGCAAAAACCAAAAAAACAAACAAAACAAAAATTAAAAATTTAAAAAATACAAAAAAAAATAAAAAAAATATTAAAATAAAAAAAATCGAAGGGGGCATAAGTTGTTAAAAATTCCAAAAAAATTTTTTTTTTAATTTTTTGCTATGAAATATTAATTTTAAAAATTTTTACGATATACAGTTTCAAAGTTTGAGAAATTCTGTACAAAAAAGTCACATGGTGTTTTAAAATCTGTTCATTAGTTTTAAAGTTATGGCGGTTCGAAAATTTGTTTACAAAAAACTTTGGCCCCTTATAATATGGCAACCCCGCGTTACACAGACCTAAAACCATATGTTTTATTTTAGGTTTTACATGTACTATAAGATATATAATTGCCAAAGAAAATAAAGAACTTTTTTTTTCAAGTGGCTTTTTTTCCAGAGAATGCCCCTTAATTTTTATTTGTTAAAAATTTACAATTTTTTATATATCTATTTTTTATTTTTATATATATATATTTATTTTTTATTTTTTATATATATTTTTTTATAAATATTTTTTTTTTTTAATTATTTTTTTAATTCTTTCTTTAATTAAAAATTTTTCTTTAAATTTTTTTTTAATTTTTTTCATTTTCTTTTCATTTTTTACATATTTGTTACATATATCTTTTTATTTTTATATATATTTTTCATAATAATTCATGTTTATTTTATGAAATTTTTAATTTATTTATTCATTTTCTTTGTAAAATTATTATTAAGCATTCTTTTATTTAATTTTTTTTTATAATTTCATTTTTAAATATTTTATTATTTAATTTGTTAGTGTTATTTTGTGATTTGCAGTTTTTATTGTAATAATCTTTACATATATTTTTATTGCACTTTGCTAAATTCACTATTTTTTATTTATGTATTTTCTTTCTTATGATTTTTATATATTTTTTTAATTTTCTTTTTTATATATTTTTAAAATTTTTTCTCATTTATCAATTTTTATTTTAATTTATTGCAAACCAATTTGTAATAGTTAACCTTTTATTTCATTGATATTATATTATATATACTTTTATTACATTTTCTTATTTTTTTAATATTTAGCAGTTTTTTACTTTTAATAACTTTTTTGAAAATTTATATTTTTAATAATCATATTAATCTGTTGCTTTTTTAACAAAATATTTTTATTTTATTGTTTTTGTTATTATTAATTTTACATTTAACTTTATTATTTTTTATGTAAAAGTAATTTTTTTTATTTTTTAATAATTACGGTTATTTATTTCTATTCGTTTTTAATAATTTTTCTTAATTTATTGTTAACAGAATACAATTGTGTAATTTTTTATTACTCACTTTTGTTTAGTATTTCTTTAATTATTATTTATTTTTATAAATTTTCTTCATTTTTTTGTTATCAAAATCAATTTTTTTTATTTTTATCAAACACCTTTTCATTGGTGATTCCAAGAGTTACTTTAATTGCCCTAGCAAATACGTATTTGTTTTACAGTTTTGCTTAAATAGCTAATATATTTGCCTTACAATTGACTAAATAGCATTCATATGCATTTAATGCTAGTTATATAATATATACATATATAAAAATGTGTATATTTACCCGAGTTTAGTACAAATATATCGCTCATTCCTTGGAAGTCTGACAATTTACAGAAATTTTTATTTTATTTTTATCATGAAAAATTTATGTCATTTTTTATTAAATTTTTATACAATTTTTGGTAATACAAAAAATATTGAATTTTTTTTTTATTATAATATATATTTTTATTATTTTTATTTAACTAAAAATTATAAAAAATTAAATTATTATAAGACACAATAATTAAATTTCTAGAATTTAAGTAACAAAAAAATTAAAAAAAATAAAAGAATAATAAAATGATTAATAGCTTATTTAAAAAAAAAATTAAAAAAGTATGTTTTATATAATTAAGAAAAAAATTGATATCCTTAATAACAAATAATATAATTTAAAAATAGTAATTTAGTAACAAAAAATATTGACAAAATTTTTAAAAAAGATTTTTAAAAATTAATTTAAGAATATTGAGTAAAAAAAAGGTATATAAAAAATTTATAAAATTAGTAAATTTATTAAAAAATTATTTTAAAAAATATGTTTTCCAATAGTTTTAAAAATATGTTTTTCAATAGTTTAAAAAAATATGTTTTCAATAATTTAAAACAATATTTTTTTTCTTTAAAAAATGGTATTATTTATCAGTTTTATACAAAAAAAAATTTTCTAAATTTATAAATATATTTTATTTAAAGTTATTTAATAAATTTTTACAAAAAATTTTCTTTTTTAGATCTTTAATAAAATTTCGACGTTGCTTTGCTCAGCAAAATGAGCATTTTCTTTATATTTTTTTTACATTATTAACTTGCTTTAACTAACTGCATGTGCTTAAATACTTAATTCTAAAAAATTTACAATATTTCGTTTTTTTTTGTTGTTTTCCGTGTTAATATTTTATTTTACGTACATCGTTCGGACAAGGAATCATGTATTAACTATAATTGATATTTATTTACTATTAAATGTATATGAATATATATTATTTAAATAATTTTTGTTTCAAAATAAAAAAAAAAAAAAAATAAATAAAAAATGTAAGTACTGTTATATGCAGTCAACGCTGCAACAATCACAACAAATAAATTTAATAAAATGTATTTATTTTTTTAATTTAATTATTAAGTAGTGTATGTTTGCTATAAAACAATGAAAATTTTGCTTATTAAAAATATTCTAATTAAAATCACATAGGCCAATTAATTGATTATTAAGTCACTTACATATATTAGTACATATTAAACAAAAATAAATACGAAAATATTCGATTTTTTTAAATTATTAATATTAAATTATTATACAAAAAAAACTAAAATTTTGAATTTTTTTAATAAAATAATTTCTTAGATACAGTTTCTTTTTTATTTTTTTTGTAATTTTTTTGCCGTTATTTTTTTTCAAAGTCACTTAGATTTATTTTAAATATTGAAAAAGTTTTAAATCTTGAAAAAATATTGGCTTTTGTATGTGTATACGCTGCTGAAGTCTTCAAAATATTTTTAAAATCTTTGGATTTGGAGGACTCTATTAATTATGAAATATTACCACAAAATCGACAAACTAATAGGGCCACTACCCTATGTCAATGCAAGTAAAGTATACTTTTGTATTGTGATAATGGAAAATTAATATCTTTTTACGATTTCAGAATTTACCTCCACCAACAAAGAAACAAATCAAACGCATAGCATAATTTAATCTTGGACACAAGAATTCGAAGATATGCCGACGGGACAAAAATTCTTGGTTAAAAAAAAGAATGCTTAATGTTTGGTCTCAAGGCTGATTGGGCGCACTAACCGTGTTAATGGCTGAACAAGTTTCTGATAGACTTCACAACCGGCCATTAGTATCACCAATTATAACGCAGGCATATGAAATCAACTCGGAGATTTCGTCAGTTTTTAGAAATTTTTCGCAGAGAGGTATTATTTAGCACTTTAGAATGAATGCCCCCAAGTACAAATACAGCACAGCAACTCCAGTTAGAGTATGCTTGAGTGATACGAGCGAGAATAATCTCTAAAATTGTCCAAACCAAACAGGTTTCGATTGCCGAAATAACAGCCCTAAAGGATAAAATACTTAAATCGGTTAAAATCCGAGTCACTTCCGGTATCGTACAACCGGCTGTTGTGAGAATTGATTTTCTAGAATAATCTCTAAGCTAAATTTGAAATGCAAGAAAATAATGTCTTTCTTTTACGACTTCAGGCAATCTAACAATATACTAGAGTCTGAAATATATCTCCTAATCTTATTGATTTTCATTTTTATTTCATCTGTTTCTTATTACTTTTTAATAATTTTTTACTTATGAACTAAAATATAAAAAATTTAATCTATTATCCCACTGCCGTTTTTTGCGAAATTACTGACAACCATCCTTATATTTTTTTTAAGCAACTCCAGTTAGAGTATGCCTTTGCGTTACGAATGAGGGAAGACTAAAGATTAAAAAATTTAATCTGTTATTATAGAATAATCTCTAAACTTTAGAAAATAATGCCTTTTTTGACGGCTTAACGCAAACTAGCGGAGTTCTATGTTTAGATGAAAATTTTATAATTAAATTTTTAATAATTTTTTTTTACTTTTGAAATAAAGTTTAAAAGATTTAATCTATTATCCCACTGCCGTTTTTTGCGAAATTACTGGCAACCCTCTTAATAAATGAGGATTTGTTATAAATGAAAGCATTGCCAGTTGTGAGTTTTCCAAATCCGTACACCGTTAAGCAACTCCTGTTAGAGTATGCGTTGGCGTTACGAATGAGGGAAGGATTTCTAACGCAGAAATTTTTATTTCTACTGATTTTCTACTTATAAACTAAAGATTAAAAAAATTTAATCTGTTATCCCACTGCTGGTTTTTGCGAAAACGCATAGATTTCACCAGTTAATTTATAACTCTAAAGCTTATAAATAAAACCACTCCTGTTAGAGTGTGCTTTTCAACTTAACTACTTAGAATCGAAAGGATTTTTAAGACTTATAATAAAAAGACAACTCCAGTTAGAGTTTCCCTTTAAACGTAGATTTAACATTAAGTCATTTGAATCGAAACGTTTTCCAAAGTTTCTAAAAAAGTGAACTCCAGTTAGAGTTCTTCTTTTCAACTTAGATTAAGTATAAAGATTAAGGACTGGGTTTATTCGTTCAACCTTTAAACCCTTGTATTTTCGACTATGAAAATTAATATTTTATCCCACTGCCGTTTTCTGCAAAAGTACGACTAAGCATTTGAATGACTGTACGATCGCAGTACTTGGAGTTGTAAAGGATTAACTTAATTCAGTTAAGTTTGTAGTAGTGATTACTTCCACTACCACTATAAACAACATAACCACTATAAACAACATAAAAAAAAACCGAATTCCATTTAATTGAACACAGACCAATAGTCAAGAGGAACTCGTGCTACAATTATGATATTTGATGCTTTGCCGACAAATCCAAAGTAATCAAATAAAAGGCCAAGTAAAACTTTTCAGTTATTTCAGTTCGTTAAGTCTACTAAATCATTTCAAAAGTAAAAGTGGCAAGTGTGCAGATGTTCTAAAGGACCACATCCAGAAAACCAGGAAAATAAGTGTCGTAAGAACTACATCCAGGAAACCAGGAAAATAAGTGTCGTATGGACTACATCCAGAAAACCAGGAAAATAAGTATCGTGAGGAATACATTCAGAAAACAAGGAAAATAATTGTCGTAAGGACTACATCCAGGAAACCAGGAAAATAAGTGTCGTAAGAACTACATCCAGGAAACCAGGATAATAAGTATTGTAAGGACTTCATCCAGAAAACCAGGAAAATAAGTGTCGTAAGGACTACATCCACAAAACCAGGAAAATAAGTATTTTCCGTTTTCATGGCTCAGCTTAATCATGGCCTTCGGCCGATAGCTGCCGAAAAGAAATTTGCTGCGCTGCTTCTGCTGACTGAGCTGCCCGATTCGTCGTCGTTCAAATGTTTTATTATTTTTACCGTGCATATTTGTTACATATTTTTGCTTGTAATTTGTTATATAAAGAAATTTTCAATTCATATTATTTAGTTAAATGACTTCAAGCAGTGATAGTGAGTGCTCTTATAATTATTCAACAAATGGCTCCTCCGACGAAGAAGGTAACAATACGGAAACCCGTTATTGTGGACGACTAATCTCCAATAATGTCCGAAAACGATCAGGACGATCATTTGGGACAGGAATTGGAAAAGGATTCCGAACAAGTAGAGTAACTTCGGGTATTATGGTATAGACGGCTAATATGGTACACCTGCTTTTCTTTTAAACTACTTGCGCTATGGCAACGCCGACTTCGAAATCAACTGTTAAATAAATAAAGAGTAATAGAAAAAAAATTACAAAACTGACAGCTGTTCAGTTCTCTCTCAGTTGTTAAAAACACGTGGTTTCGCATGTCTGACTTGTTAAGATAGTGTAGCAAAAACGGTTTTTTCACGTGATAGCAACAAACTTATCAAAACAAATATATTGTTAATCGATAAAATAAAGTCCATATTTCATTATAAAAAGGTGAGTTTTAAGCTAAATAAAGGTTTGGTCATAAAAAAAATTAAAAGAACAGAAAACTAAAAAAAGCGTCTAATATGGTACACTTGTGACCGGCCAATATGGTATAGTGTACCATATTACCCTTCTGTATTATCAATAGGTTATTGCTTAAATTTAATGGTGGAATCTTACAGCAATCATGCCGAATAAAGGTTTACGAAGGCAGTGGAGTAGCGAAAACATGCGCAAGGCCATTACCGCTGTAAGAAACGATGAAATGGGTATTTTACTGGCCGCAAAAGTCTTCGGTGTTCCGCACACCACACTGCAGCACATGGCCAGAAGTGAAAAGCCTACAGAGGAGCTTCTTTCAGCAAAACTCGGACGAAAACCAGTCTTTACCCCAGAGATGGAAAGCGATATAGTTAAATACGCTTTGGAGATGGAGTCTCGCTTTTGGGGGCTAACGAGATGGGAGTTGAGGTCGCTTGCATTCCAAATTGCAACAAGAAACGACATACTGAATAAATTTAATACTTTGCAAAAATGTGCAGGAAAAGACTGGCTTTACGCATTTTGCAAAAGACATAGAGAAAAATTAAGCTTTCGATCACCAACTGGTACATCGTTTGATAGAGCAAAGGGATTTAATCGTGAAAATTTTCAACTTATTGGAAAGTGAATATATCAAACACAATTTTTCAGCGACAAGTATTTGGAATGTAGACGAAACAGGATTGTCAGTGGTGCAGTCTCGACAACCAAAAGTAGTCACACAAAAAGGAAAAAGGCAAATAGGCGTTATGACTTCCGCAGAGCGCGGATCCCTCATTGTTATAACGTGCATGAGCGCTGGTGGATCCTTCGTGCCGCCATATTTTATTTTCCCAAGGAAAAACAATCATCCACTCTTTATGAAGGATGCACCACTTGGAGCAAAATCGTCGTGTCATCTTTCTGGATGGGTGCAAATACCAATTTTTACAGAATGGTTTAAAATTTTTTAGAGTTCACAAAGCCAAGCAAACATCAACCCATTTTACTCATTTTAGATGGGCATTATAGTCACACGAGAAATATTGAATTATTGGACTTAGCCCGTAAAAATGGAGTTGTTATTCTCTCCTTGCCTCCACACTCTACACACAAATTGCAGCCATTGGACAAAACTTTCATGGGTCCACTTAAGGTATACTATAGTGACGAAGCGTCGCCTTTTACACGCGATCAAGGACGGAAGGTAACTCTATATGATTTGGTTGGACTGTTCACAAAAGCTTATTTGCGCGTTCAAACTGGCCAAATAGCAGTGGATTCAGAAGTACTGGAATTTTTCCGTTGGACAAACAGATTTTTTCGGAAGCTGATTTCATAGCATGCGAAATGGAAAATGAGATCGAAGATTCCGTGGCCAGTACAAGCACTGGATTATCACCACGTATCTTTCCATCATCAGATTCTGCCAATGTTGCAAATGCTGGTGAGAATTATATATCTATATTTTTTTCTATAAGAATTCATTCAGCATTTAATTTTTCCACAGGTGATGTTACTTTGAATGCAGCAAAAAAAAATACAACACCTTGGGAGATTTCTCCTCCGCCAAAAATACGAAGAACCGTAAGCAATAGAGGTAGGAAATCTAAGCCGACAGTTTTGACCACATCTCCGTATAAAGCAGAGCTACAACAAAGCTTGATTAAAGTAGACAAACGTAAGTCTAAGACATTGAAGCCAGTCGAAAATAAGAAAACATGTGTGAGTCTACTCTCGGTCTAAATTCGGTGCCAAGGAGGCTATATTGTTAATTTTATTTAAATTTTTTAATAAAAAATTCACTATAACGAATCATTTGTTTTACTAGATAACTATCTTTTTGGTTTATATATAGCCGTAATATTGGTAGGGTAATATGGTATAGTATACCATATTAAACGAACCATGTATACCAAATTACCCGCACGTTTTTCGAAGTGCCAATTTTTGACTTTTTTTAACGTAATTCTTGTGCGTATCTTGTGAGTTATGACCCAAAAAGAAATAGGTATACCATAATACCCGAAGTTACTCTATTGCTTACACTGAAAAAAACCCCCGCAGTTAAATCAAATACTTTTTGCAGTTAAAGTACAGTAAAACAAAAGTATTTGTTTCAACAGCAAAACTCTTGACGGAAATACTTTGCTCTTGATTCAAATACTTTTTTTAAATGCGGCACTTTTGAATCAAAAGCGGCTGTGCTTTTAAAAATCATCTTATTAAAATCTAATATAAAAATAGTTGTTTTAAAGGTTTCGTATTTAATTTTCTTTTGATTACAGTTTTTTAAATGTAAAAGTATTTGTCTCAACCATTTCGCATTTAATTTTACTGTTTCTCCATACGATGACAGGGAAGTTGACGCTTACATTTTTCCATCGATCATTCTAACAGAAACACGTGTTGCGTGCGCAAATACTTTAATATGGGTTTTATAGGTAAATATATGTGCTGAAAGTATTAATTTAAGTGAAAGTGATTACTTCAAGACATTTCGCATTTAGTGAAGCTGCGCAAAAGGAGCTTACATAGTTTGCATTTGCATTAGTGTGCCTGCCGCATCGCCCGCTGCTTACAGAGGCTGTTTAAAAGGGACTTCCACAGTGATTTTTTTTATATAAAATACGACATTTGCGAAAAGTCTACTCTGCAGGTATGTTATGGTTTATATACACATTTATTTCAACAAAAATATGTGTTTAAAAACAATTTTTGTGGATTTTAGTTTACACTATGAGTAAGGAGTTGATACCATCAACTGAGCTGTCGTTATTTGCCGAGCAATGTCCGTTGGGAGATGAGTCCCCTACAACGAAAAATGTCGACAATGAGTCCGTAGTAATTTTGGATAGTGATGAACAGTTAATTAATTTATTGTGTTCGTGGGATTTGTCGTCAATTCTTTTTCGGAAAAATTTCAGTCTCACGAAGTTTTAGGTACCAATAACTTAACCAATATTATTAAAAAAATCGATCTCAAATCAGTACCTTCAAAATTGTATACTTTAAATGACGGCAAAAAAGTTGTACGATTTTTTTGACAAATATACACATTACCTTGTGATCAAAACCAAGTGGATGGTAATATTTTATATATTTAAAATATATTTTATACCAATTTACATTAAAGCTTTAAACTTTGTGTAATACTTATTAAAATAAAAATATATGTATGTATATGTGTACATACATGCATAGTAGTTGTCACTTTTGTAAACTTTACTCTGTATATTCTCAAATAAAATATATTTTTTATGAAAAAAGTAAATTGATATTGAAATTTTGACTGTACATAGGGAAGTGGGCGGAGAAAGGGGGGGGGGTGTATTGAAATGGGGGGAGGGGGTGTTAAACACAACAATAAAACAAATACGATCACATTTGAATCAAGAGCAATTACTGTTAATCTCAAATACTTCTACTGTTAACATAAATGTATAAGTATTTGCTACAACAGTGCCCCGTATTTCGATCAAAAGTGTTCCACTGTTAATTTAAATACTTGACGCATTTACTTCAACAGTGCTCGCACTTTTAATGATAAAAGAATTTCCAATGATAAAAGAAACAGCAGGAAGCAGGCGTTTATTCCTTAGGCTGCGTGCATGTCGGAGCTGCGATAAGTGATAAGAGCGTCGATAAGAGCGAAGCGTAGAAAATTGATACATGTAATTTAATACAAGTGTGCATGTCGGAGCAGCGCGCGAACTCACTCTTTGCTGGCTATCATCGATAAGAGCGTAGAAATTGTAGGTCAGTAATTTCTTCGCTCTTATCGATGATGGACACGGAAGACTTAAGATGAAGATCTTTGTTTTTTTCAAAGTTTATTGCCTCTTGTGAAAAATATGTCTTCATCGGATAAAATACTATACCGAATAAAGGTATTGCAGCTGACACATGAATGAATTAACCCAAAAATTTAGTAATTTCGCCAGCCTTGCTGCAGTCGATCCGAAATTTGGGACAGAATGTAATCGAATGTATCGCTTGTCATTCTCATGTATTCGAAGATCCTGTCTCAAGCTACAATAAAGATGATGAAATTCTCCGAAATTTTGCCTTTCTTGATTTATAGGATGCGCCGAAAACGAGCGTTTTGTCCCCTCAGTATTATGCATATGATAATATGCAGCAGTAGATGTCAACAACAAAATATTTTCTTCTTCAGAATCACTCATTTTTTAGCTGTTCACTATACAAAACTTAAATTGCAAATGCAATTTACGCTCTTATCGCAGCTCTGTTATGCACACCATACAAAACTATAACTCGACGCTATGCTCTTGTCGCTGCTCTTATCGACGCTCTTATCGCTTATCGCAGCTCCGACATGCACGCAGCCTTAGACGTCACCCATCTCTGTCGTTCCGTCAACCAACCAGCACCTCTATAGCCCGTGCTAGAGAGTTTTCGAAGGAAAACGTAGCAGTTTTCTTTGATTTGCTCGAAAAGGAGATGATAACATACAAATTTACCCCAAATAACATCTACAACGTAGACGAAACTGGAATATCCGTTGTGCCAAACAAAATGCCGAAGGTTTTGGCTATGAAAGGCCGGAGACAGATAGGAGCTCTTGCTTCAGCTGAAAGAGGATCCTTAATTACTACTATTTTGTGTATGAGTGCAGGTGGATCATTCGTACTACCAATGTTCATTTCCCCTAGAAGCAGGGAAAATCTTCTTCTTATGAAAGGGGCACCTCCGGGATCGATACATGCTAATCATCTCTGGATGGGTTCAAATCAATTTGTTTACTAAATGGTTCAAGCACTTCCTTGCTACAGTAAAACCTTCTGAATCATCACCTGTGTTGCTCATTTTAGACGGACATGCCAGTCATACAAGAAATATTGATATCATAGAGCTAGCTAGAAACAACCACGTTCGCATTCTTTCAATTCCTCCGCATTCAAGCCATAAAATTCAACCTCTTGACAAAACTTTTATGGGGCCGTTGAAAAAATATTTGACCGAGGAAATAAGGTGTTGGGTGATAAATAATGCAAAAGCATTGACACATTTTGACATTATTGAATTATTTGATCGATCATACATGAAAACGCAAACTGGAGAAATTGCTGTCAAAGGGTTTTCTTCAACCGGAAAATACCTCTTCAATAGGAATATTTTTAGCGATCACGACTTTTTAGCTGCAGAAGAAATTGACGCACCGGTAGAAACAGTTCCGTCCTCAATACCAACTGTACAAACTTCTGAAATTTTGCAATCGGAACTCCGTTCTAATTTCGAAGAACCGATTTCTTTCGAACCTTCTACGTCCTCAGGTATGCACTCAAGGTCTTACATAAAGCCTCAAGACATTTCTCCAATACCGGTCCGTACCAAAAAAACTTCAAACCGCGGACGAAAATCGGGAAAATCAGAACTAATTTCATCGTCACCATACAAGCAGACTCAAGAAGAATCTCTGAAGAAGACAAAGACTGAGACGCATGTCAAGAAACTTAAGCCAAAAGTGGCAAAGTGCACCCGAAAAGAAAACATTTTAAAAAAGAAGGTACGAGTACTTAGATAGAAACTTAAAATATTAACTCCAAACGTGTTTTTCAGAAGAAACTTCAAAGTGTAGAAGAAAACACTTCATCAGAAAGTGACGACAACTTCGTGGTAAATGACTCGCCGGATCTTAGTCCAGATAGATCTAATCAGGAAGACGCAAAATGCATCTATTGTGCCGGTCTATTTTCTGATGATAAAGGAGGAGATCCATGAATGCAATGTGTTATATGTACAATGTGGAAACGAAAAACATACTTCATCTGTGATTTTTGCAGCTCTTAAATTATGTTAAATATGGACCATATTAAACACATCAAGGTCCATATTAAACGCACATTTTTAAAGTGCTAAATTGATGTTCCTTTCATTTTTCAATTATATTTTTTATTTGTGTTATTTTTTTTTACTATTGTTAATTACAGACTGAATTGATGTGATTTTTAAAGCTTTTTAAAAAAACAAATAAATGAAAAATCGTAGAAACCGCAGTTTTATTAACAAAAACGTTAAGGGTGGTCCATATATACCAAACTTACTCTATATATATATATACATTAAGAAAAATGTATTGATATATATACATTAATGTCAATGAATATTTAATAGACACCTTTTCAGTGAAAACATTTAGTGAATTTTGTGAAGTGACTCTTGTTTCCCGTGCGATATTGTTTGAAGCAGTTGTTCCATACAAGGATCTAAAAACTAGTAGAAGTGTGAAACTTGCGGTTTGTAGAACTATAAAACCGCAAAATATTTAAGAAAAATTTATTGATATATATACAGTAATGTCAATGAATATAAAATGGACACCTTTTCAGTGAAAACATTTAGTGAATTTTGTGAAGTGACTCTTGTTTCCCGTGCGATATTTTTTGAAGCAGTTGTTCCATGGAAGGATCTAAAATTAATCCAATCACCAAAGTGTAATAAGCTAAAATATTTATACAACGCTACTTTTCTACTTTGTCCACTTAAGGATATAAATTAAGTCTAAATTATGAATCAAACTCTTAAAGACTTGAAATCGGTTTCAAAGGAAAGAGTCCGAAAACCAATACTGAAGGCAATAGATATGCAAATTCATAAAAAATGCAAAATAATAAAAGCTATTAGGGTGAAGACAAAGTTTGGGGAGAAGGTGATGATAGAACTAGATGAAAGTGTTCTTTTTCTTCCAGATTCCGACAACGCTTTAGAGGATTCAACTATTGATGTGTTAAATAGTAATACATTTTATATAGAACTAGTTAAACCTGGTGAAAAATTTACTTCACCCTTATTTGAATTTCATATAGAATAAAAAAAAAAACAAAAAAAAGCATATTACAATGCAACATCAAGATTCAAAAAAAGAAAAAACTTTTTGTGAGCAATGTAAAATTCAAGTAAAAGAAAATTTATGGACAGCACATGTAAGAAACATACATAAAAAGAATTGTAATAATATTAAATGTATTAATGCTATGTTTACTAATCGCATTGAAACATACGTTTTAGAAAACAATCAACCTAATGATTTCATTGTTGAAAATTTTTTTGAAAAACATCTAAATGAATTATCTGAGCTTTTACAAAAATCTATAGAGAAGCATGAAAACATCAAATTTAACTTTGAACTATGTTGTCAAGGCACTCATACTCTCCGTCATCAATTACGCTCTTGAAATATATGGGCATCATTCAAAAAGTCACCTAAAATTGTTGGCCGCACCGTATCACTCCGCTGTTAGAAGATCGCTTCGAGCATTCCCCACGTCACCAATCAAAAATATGTTAGCGGAATCCGGTCTTCCCTCTCTGATAGATAATATGGTAGACACCACATACAAATTATACCCGAAGATCATCCTTGGTTCTAACCATGTGCTTCAAGATGCCTTTTCTTCATCATCAACTCGAATCCGTCCTCCAAAAATTGAGTCAGCCATATATAAATGCACCTCTTTTGCCAAAATAAACAGCTTACCATTAAAACCTGCTAAACTTCCTAAATGTCGTCATCCACAATGGTTGATTCCAAAAAACACGTTTATCGATAAACTAGCTCGTTTGCCTAAATCCACCACACCTAATGCAATATATGTATCAGAATTTTGTGAAATTATGAATACTCTGAAACATGGCAATTGGAGATTTGTATTCACGGATGGTTCAAAAAAAAAAAATCCAAACCTCTTTTGCGGTCGTTAGCGAGAAAGGAAAGCCAATCTCATATGGACTGCTTTTCCCCTTTTGTTCGATATTCATTGCTGAAGCCACTGGGATTTTACATGCTGTTCTACATGCCACAAAAAGCCCTGGAAAATATGTCATATGCACCGACAGCTTATCATGTTTCCAAGCCATTAAAAATTGCAACAACCACACTAACATCATCACTGCAATTAGAGAATATCTTATTAAATATGAAAATAAAAATAAGATAATGTGGGTCCCAAGCCACACTGGATTATCCGGAAATAATTACGCTGATTTACTAGTAAAGAATGCATCCAACACGCCCACAATTACATTCAGTTTCTTCATGAAATCTGATTTATTCCGACTCATACACCAAAATAGGCTCTCTAAATTGGCAATCGATTGGGTCTCATATAACCACCATTACTCAATAGTTAACACAGCCAGAATCAAACCGCTATACCCATCAACAGTAGCAACCAATTTTATAACACCTTACATTCGCCTACGGATTGGACATACTATACTGACGCATGCGCACCTCCTCGGAAGAAACAGTACCATCTGCTGCCCGTTCTGTAACTCAACAACAACCGTGCTTCATATATTAGAATTTTGCCCAACTTTGAAAGAAAAGAGAGATTGCCACTTCAACACAGATCCGATTACCCTCCTTTCCAAAATATAAAAATTATCTATCGTTTTCTCAAAGATTGTGATCTATTGAGGAGAATATAAAACCAACACATTCTTCAACGGACAGCTGATAGCCTTTGTAGCTAGCGCTGCATGCCTTAGGTTATACATATAGTATTAACTTTGTATAAGCTTTTATAAATAAATAAAAAAAAAAAAAAACTTTGAACTATTTTGTAAATATATTCAAATAAAAGAAAATATTGAAGAATTTACCATAATGTCACATCAAACTATAATGACTGAAGCATTTATGGAGTGCAGTAACGTTATTTATATAATTAAAGAAAAATTTGCTAAATTAATTGAAAAAATGAACACATTTCAAGAAGAATGGAGTCTAAGTGAAATTATTCATCTAGAAGTAAACATAAATAAATATCAACCAATTAGAGGGTCGTTATATATACCACTACCAAAAATAATTGTAGATAAAAAAGTATGTACAAATATTGCTAACAATGATGTATATTGCTTTAAGTGGACCATAATTTCATCTCTTTACCAACCCTCTATAAATAGACAAAGGTGTTCTTCATATAACATTAGAAATATTCAAGATTCCATTATAACTTTAAATAATGATAAAGTAATAAATTTTCTAAAATTTAAATTTTCCATTACAAATAAAGGATATTAAAATATTTGAAGCAAATAATCCAAATATTAATATTAGTAAATGTGTTTGGTATAGAAGACAATTTGTTAGTAGGACCCTTTTATTTAACGAAATAAGAAAAATCACATCATGTTAATCTTATTTATTTATATAGTGATAATTTCAATGAAAGTCATTATGTTTGGATAAAAAATTTAAGTAGATTACGAGTACTTAGTTTTCAAGTTATAGGAGTTGAGCATAAATTATATTTTTGTAAATCATGTCTAATACATTTTTATGAGGAAGAAAAATTAGCTATCCATAAAATGCATTGTAGAAAAATTGTGACACGGATGCCTTCACCAGAAAAAAAAATATTAAAATTTGAAAATTTCAAAAAGCCAATAAATGTACCATTTACTGTATATGCAGATTTCGAATGTATTTTAAAACCAATAGATATTCAAAATTCTAATAGGTCTCAATGTGTGCAAGAACATATTCCTTATGCCTATTGTTATTTTATTAAGTGCTCATATAATAATCATCTTAATCGTTTCAAAATATATAGCGGTGTTGATGCTCCAAAACATTTTTTTTTTAATATTTTCGATGACGTTTTAGATATTTATCACCAGTATTTGAGTAAAACAGTTGGAATGCATCCATTTACTATCGACCAACTTAGACGTCAACATGAGGATATAGTTTGTCATATTTGTGGAATGGAACTTTATTAAGTGATAGGGTAACAGACCATTGTCATTTAACTGGTGAATATAGAGGTCCGTCACATAAAAAATGTAATTTGGAATATCAGATTGCAAATTTTATTCCAATATTTTTTCATAATTTATCGAAATATGATTGCCATCTATTTATTAAAGAATTGTCATCTGTTAAGGGAGATATAAATATTATTCCCTTAAATAAAGAGTTGTACATTTCGATATCAAAGAGAATATATCTTAATGATAAAGATACAATTGAACTTAGATTTGTAGATTCTTTTCGATTCATGCCTTCTAGTTTAGACAGTTTAGCTAAGAATTTAAATAATAATGATTTAGAAATTACAAAGACTTTTTTCCCTAACGATCACCATTTTGATTTAATGAAACGTAAAGGTATTTTCCCATATGACTACTTAGATTCAGAAACATGTCTCAACGAAACACAATTACCTGTTCGATCACATTTCTTTAATAAATTATCAAATGAATCATGTATGAATCACGGTTTGCAAATACACTGTTGGTGGGTCTTATTGCATATGCGTGTGTGGGTAAAATAGATAGTTTAAGATGTAGTTTTAGGTTAATTTTTCAATTTTTATTTATGTAGTTCAAATATGCATACTCTAGAAAATGCCTCGACTTCGCCAACGTAATACGGTTGGCAGCGGTGTACAGAGAGCGGCGTGCACAGATTAGAGCTGAAATCGCCGACAATCAACGGCCAAATTACCGTTAAGGCCGAGTTCCGCTCGCCTTCGTGAGCAAATGGAACATGTTGGCTTTCACTACGATCCTGACTGCGACTACAGCCTGCATGGTGCCATTGGAGCAATGGATATTATTTGTACGCATTGCAATGTAGCGAAGTTTCGAGGAGAAACAGCTGGCATGTGCTGCTCCAGTGGCAAAGTGAAACTGCCTGCATTGGAACCGCCACCAGAACCATTACATTCCTTGCTCACTGGAGAATCGCCGACGTCTAAGCATTTCTTGCAGAACATACAAGCATACAATTCATGCTTTCAAATGACTTCTTTTGGTGCCACAAAGATCATTAGAGATCCATTTATGCCGACGTTCAAGGTGATTACTTTGCATGGAATTTTCAGTGAAACATTTGACATTTTTATTCTACAGATTCAGGGACAAAAATATCATCGAGCAGGCTCGCTCATACCATTTGCCGATGCCGACTATCAATTTTTGCAAATATATTTCATCGGTAATGAAACTGACTAAATCAAAGATGTAAAATTGCGACCGGCACAAGGCGAGAAATCGTACTAAATTTGCAAAGATTTCTCCATGAACACAATGAATTGATTCGATTGTTCAAAATCGCATTGGACCGCATGCCGTCTGATAACCATCGAATCGTCATCAGAGCTGACAAAATGCCGATGGGGCAGCATGCCAGACGATTCAACGCACCAACAATCGATGAGGTGGCAATCGTCATTGTTGGCGAACAGTTTGAATCGCGAGATATTATACTGCACCGTAGAAACGAACAACTTCAGCGTGTTTCCGAGCTACACCGTAGTTATGATGCATAACAGTATCCGATATTATTCTGGAGAGGATATGACGGCTATCACATCAATATGCGATTGATAAATCCAACTACTGGTAAAAAAAGTACAATTTCTGAGAAGAAATGTTACTTACGATTCAATATTTTGTGTATTATTCATTTATAGGCCAAGAAACACCGAAAAAACTCAGTGCGATGAACTTCTATTCGTGCAGAATAATGATTCGTCCGCAAGAAGACAATTACATCCTGAAATGTCGCAAGCTTTTCCATCAGTATTTGGTTGACATGTATGCGAAGATCGAGACCGAACGTTTCAACTTTATTCGATTCAACCAACCGAAATTGCGTTCTAAAGAGTACATCCATTTGCGATGAATGATGCAAATGTGAATAGCATTGGACGTCTGACAATATTGCCAGCCGCATACATCGGCAGTCCGCGCCATATGCACGAGTATGCGCAAGATGCGATGTCGTATGTGCGCCATTACGGCAGACCGGATCTGTTCATAACGTTCACGTGCAATCCAAGTGGAATGACATCAAATGCCATTTGTTCCCCGGTCAATCAACAACTGATCGTCACGACTTAACAGCACGTGTATTCAGGGAAAAGCAAAAGGCAATGATGGATTTAATTGTGAAACTTCGTGTTTTTGGAGAAGTTCGATGCTGGATGTACTCGATCGAATGGCAGAAAAGAGGATTACCGCATGCACACATTTTGATTTGGTAAGTTCGCAAAATACGACCAGATCAGATTGATAAAGTCATCTCAGCGGAAATTCCAGATGAAGCAATCGATCCACAATTGTTCGACGTTGTAACAGTACACGACCGGCATCCCGTTGTTCTTCATTTGACAGTTCATCTCGAAAATGGTCAACGCGTTTCACTGCAGACAATGTACAACAGAGCGCAACAAGACCACCGGGGACAACACTAACTACCTTCTTCGAGTTGTGTGAAAACGATGAATTTGCAAGAACATTGCTATATTCCGAAATACCACAATATTTCACTTGGAATCCATCATCGAAAACATTTCAACGACGAAAGCAAGGTGAGCGTGTTGACGGTTATCCAAATGTCCGTAAAACCGATGCCATAGGACTCATTTACACCATCCATCCGAACAACGCCGAATGTTTCTATTTGCGTCTGCTATTAGTCAACGTGCGCGGACCAAGATAATTTGATGATTTGAAAACTGTTGACGGTCATTTGTGTGCGGCGTATCGTGAAGCATGTCAGCGATTGCATTTGTTAGAAGATGATATGCATTGGGACACCGCACTTCATGACGCATCACTCACATCTCATCCAAAACAAATACGCGTACTATTCGCCATAATAATATCTACATGCCTTCCGTCAAATCCGCAAGAACTGTGGAATAAGTACAAAGACTGCATGACCCAGGACTAGAGATGGGATTTTACCCGGAAAAAACCCCAATGTGGGAAAAAATAGGGAAAAAACCCGGGGAAAATTACCGAATGGGATAATATTCGGGTTTTTTCATATTACTAACTTTGTTTATTTTCATAATTCAATAAATACGTTATATACATATACTCCATGCTTTCTAATTAAATAAAATGAGCAGTGGCGTACGCGTTGGTGATCTATCTATCCCACACGTTGTTTTGCCTTCGTACTGTGCGCACTTGTGTTAATTTGTTGGTATAATTGACGACTTGGATTTTGTTTTGTGGACTTTTGATTGCCTAGTGCTTAAATACGTGATTTACTTTGGGTTGACAACTACTGCTATTCTTACGGACTTCAATACTTACTTCTTTTTATGAACGGTAACTTACCGGTAAGTTTGAGCTTTAATATTTGTTATATTAAACTATAGAAGTTTTATATTCCTTGCAAACCTTATACTTTTATTCATTACAGTTGGGCAAAGTATAAATTCCTTCTTTTGGAATTTATACTTATTTCATATTAGTTTCGTAGGTATACCTTAATAGGTTAATATACAATACTCTAGAACAACTCTATGCATTTCTACTGTTTTTTTTTCCTTAGATCACATCATGCCCAGAAATAAAAATACTGATGTATGGGAAAACTATTTTCATTCGGCAAACAGTAAAACAGTAAAATGCAAACACTGTGAAAAAGTTTACCAATTTGGCAATGTCAGCAAGATGACCAGCCATCTGTTAAAATGTTATAGATGTCCAACTGTGATCAAGAACAAATTACAGAAAATACCTGTTACTAGCACAACTGCCACAAATCTGCCCTTGCAAGCTGAATCACATAATGAAATGTCACAGGATAACAGTTTGACGGATACAATTTCTAATATTACGACTTCATCAGAAATTTTAACAGAAAAAAAAACTTTATCTAGATCAGCTCTTATCGAAGGCAATATTTGTTACCGGTTCTCCTTTATCCATCGTTGAACATCCGCTGTGGGTACGATTTTTTGACGATTTGCAACCACTTTATAAGTTACCATCCAGAAAAGCTATCTCCACAACACATTTGGAAACTATTTATAATGAAATGGTCAATGAAATTACAGACGAACTGAAGTATATAAATGATTTACATTTGCAGTGTGATGGCTGCAGCAATCAGCGCAATGAAGGTATCATCAACTTCATTATTGCAAAACCTGAGCCTGTTTTTGTTAAAAGCCTTAATACTCTTACAAATCGACATACAAGTCAATATTTATCTCAAGAGATAATCAATGTTATAAACGTGTATGGAGGCCACAAATTTGTAACCGTTATCGGAGATAACGCAAATAATATTCAAAGAGCATTTCAGATAGTTAAAAATTCGTATGCACATATAATACCGCTGAGATGTGTAGCACATACATTGAATTTGCTATGCGAAGATTGCTTAAAACTAGAACCTTTTAATGCATTTATATCGATCGCCACAGATACAATAAAAGCAATAAAAAGAAACCAAAGTATGAGCGTTTTATTAGCTCAGATTGTAAAAGAAAAAGGTTCAGGTGAAACATTAAAATTGCCTGGGAAAACCCGCTGGGGCAGTTACTGCACTGCGTTAAAAAGTTAAAAAAAAATCCAAAGTTGCATTACAAACATTAGCAGTTCACGAAGATGCCAATATTTCAAGCGAAATAAAATCAAATTTATTGGATTTAAATTTCTGGACCATGGTAGAAAATTGTATAAAACTACTGGAACCTATAACAGATAAAATTTTCAAACTTGAAGGCAATGGAATACTTATAAATGAAGTTTATATAGCCTTCAAAGATATTAAGTCTACATTTAATTTTGCATTTCCGGATATATCCATTCTAAATGAGCATCATAAACAAGATATTACAAATGCTGTAATTAGGCGAACAAGTAATTGTTTGAAACCCATTCATTATGCTGCATATTTATTAGATCCAAGATCGCAAGGCATTGAATTAGAAGAAGAACACGAAGTGGATGCCATGGAGTTTATACATGACGTGAGCCAATCGCTCAATATTGACGTTGGTGTTGATTTAGCCAATTATAGAGCTAAACAGGGTTTATGGAGTAGATCATTTATATGGAAACATGTCGCCGAAATGAACCCGGTAATTTGGTGGAGAGGACTCAGCAGATCCAAATTGCTGAGTAGGGTTGCAGTGCGTATTCTAACTGCTCCCTGTACTTCAGCAGCCACTGAACGATCTTTTAGCACTCATGCGCATATACATAGCCACAAACGAAATAGATTGACTACAGACAGGGCAGCAAAAATAGCTTTTATATCGTATAATTGGAACTTGTTACACAAACATAAAGTTGATGACAATGACGATGATGACGAGCCGTTATCTACACCCAGGCAATTGTCAAGTCCGTTTGGTATCCCAATAAATGAAGAACGACCTTCAACATCTCGTGAAAATACAAAACTAATAGAATTTAGCAATATTAATAATATATTTAATGATCATGACAGTAGCGATATGATGATATTCGAAATTTTTAATCGCATCGAAATATTGAAAACCGAACTCCAAAAATCAAACCTTTCTGTTATTGACTCCTACAAAAAAGTGAATGCTGTACGTGCAGTTTTGGAAGCTTCTGGTGAAACCAAGTTTGAAGCAGCTTGGAAAAAGAGTACACAAGACGCTGTCGAACTTGAACTTGATGACCCTATGCTTCCTCGTCAACGCAAAATAAGTAAACGGCTCGAGCAAGGCACAAGCGAAGCCCATATATTTAAATCGCCTGAAGAATATTATAGGAAACAGTTCTTTGAAGTGTACGACCAGCTGATTGAGTCCCTCAGAAGTCGATTCGAAAATGATTTTGCTCAATTTTTCAAATTATTAGAACAATTTACATTGTGCGCAACAGAAAATGTGGATGAAGTCCTTAAATTTTATAAAAAAGATTTTGACAAGGAATGACTTTTAAGCGACAGAGATATGTTTTGGCAATTGGTAAAACGGCAAAAAAGAAGTGTCAAAACGTTCCAAGAGATTTTAAATTTTTGTAACGAGTTCGAATAGCAGTCAAAGACATTGCCAATGAGTTTAAAGTGTCGCGTCAAACTGTGCACTACCAAATTAAAAAGTTTAAAAAGCATAATGACATGCGTAATTTAAGAAGATCAGGTGCTAAGCGCAAAACAGATCTCAGTGAAGACCGAGTCCTTGTACGGGAATTAAAAAAAATGTTTTTCTAAAGCCCCAATCCGCAGCAGATCAATTTAATTGACAGCTAAAACACCAATTAGCGAGCGCACAGTCCGTCGACGATTAAAAGAATGTGATTTTAAGACTTATAAAGTCAAGGATGTACCATATATAACAAAAGCAAACAAGCTCAAAAACTTGCTTTCGCAAAAGAATATGTCAATAAGCCAAAGGAGTTCTGGAGGAGCGTTCTATGGACAGATGAAAGCTCCTTTGAGTATAATTCATCAAAAAATAAATTTTTTGTAAGATTACCAATGGAACAAAGGCAGAAAAGGCGGCCCGTTTGCCAAAAAGTAAGCCATGGTGGAGGCTCTGTGATGTTCTGGGGATGTGTAGCGTATAATGGCGCATTTACTTCTGGAGACAGGCTTATTGGTCAATCCTTCATTCTGCAACAGGATAACGCCCCATACCACAAAGCCAATATGATAAAAAAAAATTTTTGAAGGATGTTGGTGTTATCACTTTGGACTGGCCACCTCAAAGTCCAGATTTAAATATAATTGAAAACGTCTGGTATCTTATGAAACGTAAAAGAACAGTATCGTTGAATAAAACCAGAGAGGAGACAATTTCTGAGGTCAATTCCCTTTGGGAACAGATGTCTCCAGAGATCATCCAAAATTTAATCGATTCAGTACCAGGACGCCTGGAAATGTTATTGAAACTAAAGGAATTATATTTAAATTTTATTTAATTATAATTTAATTTAATTATATTTTACTAAATTCGTTTTTTTGCCTTTAGCATCATGCTATAATTTATAAGTTGACAAGGAAATGTTTGACAATTTACTAAAATTGTCAGGCCAAAATAAAATTAATTATATATATTGATTAATAAAGGAATGCGTCATTGCAAAAGAATAACGAAATATTCGTAAGTTTTTGCCAAACCAAAAAAATAAATCGCAAACGTGCCACATTAATAAGAAGAAATAAATGTTTAAATGAATAAATAATAGGTTGAATTTAAAACCAATTCAAAGAAATATTATAATTTTTGGTGTTACAAACCAAAAATTAAAAAAATATGATTTGAACAAATTCAAAAATTAATTTATAATAAATTAACTCAGAAGAGGAATAAAATTGCTAAGGCAAATAATTAATTATAATTACTTTATAAATAAAAAATAGCTAAACAAAATTAGCATTTATAAACCTAGTAATACCAATTAATTAGTAATTGGTTTTTTTACAACAATGAAAGAATTATCCGTAAAAATTGTATCTTCGTGAAAAACTTTAAACGCAACACTATAGTTCCAAAAATAAAAAAAAATAAAAAAATTAAATTAAAAAAAAAATAAAAAAAAATTAAAAAAAATATATAAAAAACTAGAATAAAAAAATTAAAACAAAAAATTAAAAAACTAAAAATAAATAAAAAACTTTAAAAAATTAAAAAAAAATAAAAAAATTAAAAAAAAAAAATAAATAAAATTAAAATAAAAAAAAATTAGAAAAATAATAAAAAATAGAAACATTTAAAATTAAGAAAAATATAAAAACAATTAACTTAATTTAAAATTGAAAACATTAAGCATTGTGCGCACAATTTTATAGAAATCCTGCCAATAACGGTTATCGGCAACACACGGCACTATTTCGTTTATATAAAGCCTAAGGATTCGTGCCTTTGGGAATGTGAAACGAGTCCAGACACAACTACCCAGTTATATGAAACATACACACATTGGAATGTATAACAGATTAATATGTACCCAGATATAGATAAACATAACCTCTAATAATCAACAGAAAATTTTTAATTTCAAAATTAGAAATTGTTTACTTATTAACACTGACATATTCCCGTTGAGGCCCTATGTTCCAACTAGCAAATATGGGTAAATATATATTCTTCGATAAACTTAACTCATACACAGCGCATACACCATACAAAAGCCGTACATTTCAATTTAAGTACGTACATAAGTTGCCTTCAATTATTATAAATATGTTAATATCTCTATTTATATATGTGTGTATGTATGTATAAGAGCTCACTTAATTGCTAAACTGTTATTTCACATTTTGAATGCATATACTCGTCCAACTTACTCAGCATAATAAGTCTCTCACTTAACTGCAACTATTCGCTACTCATTCCTACCGACCACTATGTTGTTGTTGTTGTTGTTGCTGTTTGTTGTCTTCCTGCACACCAGCGACGGTGTGCGATTTTCGTTCGACTTTCGTTGACAACACCCTAAACTCATCAGGCTCATACTCAGCATAGGCAATTTGCCGTTCCGGCGATGTTTCAGGTAACTTAGTTATCTTCTGTAAGCGTTGCTGTACAATTTGCCAATGACGCAGTATATAGTCCTCGTGGGGCGCCAAATGATGCGCATAGCGTAGACATGCGTCGGCGCGTGCCAAACGCTTGCGTTCCACAAAGACCACACATAAATTGTGTAAACCCTGTATGTTGTGCGGCTCATAGCGTAATATACTGCGATAGCATTGTTCGGCCGCGTCCAGATCCTTCATGTGATTTATATAGATATCACCGAGTAGTATTAAACCTTTTATATGTGCGGGATGATGACGTATTAGCTGATTCAGGTACGGTACTGCGTCCAACGGTCGATTCGCATCGGCCAGTAGTAGTGCCAAATTGAAGAGCGCACTACGAAAGTCGGCACGCAGGTGTATGGCGCGTTTAAAAAACTGTTCGGCTTCGTCGAAATTCGATTCGTCCATGGCCAGCATGCCCAAATTGAAGTAGACCTTCTCATTGTTCGCATCCTTATCCAGCACCTTGAAGAGGCGCACGCGCGACAATTCACGCGCCTCTGCGCCGCCATGCTCCTGCAGCAATATGGCGGAATTGAGTAGTGCTTGTTCGTGTTCGGGATACAGTTCAATGGCTTTGTTGAAGTAGACGTGCGCCTGCGCACTTTTACCCTGCTCCAAGAAGACCACACCCAAATTATAGTAGATATCCGCATTCTCACTGTCATACAGCAGCGCCTTCTCGTAGACCTCTTGCGCTTGCGCGGTGCGATTCAATTTCATCAAGATGTCACCGCGATTAATATACGCCTGTACATAGTCGGCGCGCATACTTATCGCCTGCCGATACAGCAGATCGGCCTCTTCCAAGCGCGTGCGATTGCGCGCAATCAACTGTGCTAAATTGATAAATACGTTCAAATGATTCGGCGCAACACGCGCCTGATAACTCTCGCCCGGTTTCACTTGCGGAAAGAGAGCTTTGGCTTGTCGATATGCCGACTCGGCTTGTTCGTACTGCTGCATATTATTGTAGGTGCGTCCGACATTGATGTGCGCGCCAATATCGTCGGGTTGTATGCGCACAGCTTGTTGGAAGTACAAAAGCGCCTCGGCAAAGCGTTGCTCATTTTCCAACGCATGACCGACATTATTGAAAAGCTTCGCATTGCGCGCATTCACATGTACGCCCGACATAAATAGCGTGTACTCGGTACGCCAATCCTTGTTACGCTCAAATGTCTTCAACGCATGCGTAAGCAACAGCAAGCCAAGCGCCACTTGCAAGAAACGACGCGCGAATGCGGTTTTAAGGCGCATATACTGTTCCAATTGCACATAGCCATAGGCGACGAGCAGACAATAACCCATAGAGGGCATGTACAGTATGCGCTCGGCAATAACGAAACCAACGGGAAAGAAGAGATTCGAGGCGGGCACGAATGGTAACGCCAGCCAGGCGAGACCCATCAGCACCACGCGCGAATGCATTAAATTACGTGTGGTACAGGCGTGCCATGTCACGGCGGCCAGCGAGGCAAATGTTGCTACGGTGGCCAAATTGCGTATGTCACTTAAGCCCTCGATTAGCGGTATGGTGCCTGAAACGAAGAGAATAAATTATTAATTAATTTATAAAATAATTAAATTAAATATTTTTCTGTGTAAAGCGTATTTGATAAGACACATATATTCCAGTTGTGTGTTCGATTCGCCACTGTCCAAGGTTTAGCGACTCGATAATGTGAATTTAGAATTTTTATATGAATCAACATATTCGTGCTTTTTTATGACTGATTGTATGGCGTATTGGCGTAGTCATTAGCAAAAGCACCCAGCAATGGTACACTGATGGGTCTAAGACCACAGATGGTATAGGTGCCGTGCTCGCGGGACCACGTATAAATCTGTCAATGCCCATGGGACACTTTCCCAGTATCTTTCTATCTTTCAGGCTGAGGTCTATGCTATTTGCAAATGCGCTGAAATAATATTAGACAGGAACTATCACGGCGAACGAATTGTCATCATCAGTGATAGCCAGGCGGCTCTCCAGGCACTATCATCCTTCGAAATAAACTCGGGGTTGGTCCTGGACTGTATTGGAAAACTCAACAGAGTGTGCAGCAACAAACTAACACTGTTCTGGGTACCGGGACACAGAGGTATACAAGGGAACGAACTCGCAGACCAGCTAGCTAAGAAAGCCGCGGCCACCAGACCGGTGGGGCCAGAGCCCTTCATTGCCGTTGGTCTGCAAGCTCTGAGAAATGGACTACTCGAAGGCGAATTAGAAAGTAGGAATCGCTATTGGATTCGGCTGCAGGGACTTCGTCACTCGAAACTGTTCATAGGGGGGTACAACCGCAACTTATTGCGCTCCCAAGAAACAAAATGAGACAACTAGTGGCACTCTACACTGGCCACTGCAGACTAAGGTGTCATCTAAACAAACTCTGGATCTGCTCCACGGACCTGTGTAGATTCTGTGATTTTAAAGCGGAAACACCTGAGCACCTACTCCTCCTGGAATGTCACGCGATTGCGGGTTTAAGGAGGAAGGAAATGGGTTCTCTATATCCCCAAAGGGAAAGTATCGCGACCACCAGCCCTGCAACGTTGCTAAGCTTTCTTAGAGCTACAGGACTGGACGGAATTCTGTGATAAATAGGAGAGGGCACAATAGACCGTAGGTCGCAGTGCGATCCTCTAATAAATCTAATCTAATCTAATGGAGTATTTCATTAGAATTACTATAAAAAGGATAAATGTGACCAGACGAATATTCGAAAGTCAATATTTTGCATTATGTTTACAAACTTTTGTATATATGATTAACCTGAAAAGCAACTATTCGAATAACCGGTTTGTAACCGTTAGTACGAATATTAACCGGTTGGCACTATTCGATTAGTCGCAATGTTACGACTATTCGAATAGTCGTTCTACTGCAGTTATTACTGTCACTATTCGAATAAATGAAAATTGTTTGAAATCCAAAAAACCTTTGATTTTTTAAAGTTTCCGCACAAATTATTGAATCAAATTTCGATTTTATAAAACTGCGAATTTCTAAAATTCGAGCTTCTCGAGCGGGTTTTTTTATTAAAATTAACTTTTAAAAACCATTGCCACTATGAAAACTGTTCATAATTTCCGAATGTAAGGCTCGTTTGGCAAAAAAGGAAATTTCGAAGTTCCATAAATTTTTTACCTACGGAAAAATCTTGAGGAACTTTTTTCAAAAATTCCAACTTCCAATTACTTTTTAGCCTATGGTAAAATTTTGAAGAATTTTTCTTGAGAAAAAAATAACTTCGAAATGAATATTTATAAAAAAGTAGGCTTTAAAGAAATTTAATTTTTAAAAAGCGTTGCTGCTATGAAAACTTGCTATCATTTCCCAGCGCTCGTTTGGCAAAAAAGCGAATTTCGAAAATTCGAACATCCAATTTATTTTTACCCTGCGGAAAAATCTTTAAGAACTTTTTCTTGAGAAAAGTAACTTCAAAATGAATATTTATAAGAAAGCTGGTTTTCAATGAAAATTAACTTTAAAAAAGCGTTGCCACTATGAAAATTTTTGAATAACTTCCAAACGTAAGGCTCGTTTGGCAAAAAAGCAAATTTTGAAAATTCGAACTTGCAATTATTTTTTGACCTAACGGAAAAATGTTGAAGAATTTTATCTTGAGAACAGTAACTTCAATATGGATATTTATAAGAAAGTCGGTTTTCAATGAAAATTAACTTTAAAAAATAACTTAATAACTTCGAAACGAATATTTATAATGAATATAATGAAAGTCGGTTGTCGGTTGTAAAAAAAAACCGGTTATTAATTAAAATTAACTTTTAAAGAGCGTTGCTACTATGAAAACTGGCCATAATTTATAACGTAGCCCAACAAATATAAGTGATACTAAGTGTAAACTTTATGAAAACTTGTGACCAAACTTTTATTTTAACTCACTCGAATCTTTTAGTTATTAGCTACACCAAACCGACTGAAAATTTATTTCACAAAATGGAAAAAGAAAAAAATGTTTAAATTTTTTTGATGAAAAAGTGTTCGAATAAGATATCGATGGCTTAATATAGAAAAGGCGTATCTACACTTTTTGTTACTTTTCAGGAGAAGGAAAAAACTGAATAAAACCTTAAAAACTTAAGATGCAAAAAACATTTCTATTGCAATTTTTATTCAAAACAGGTAACAAATTCAATTGTGGTATAATTTTGTTATTATTTTTAATTTCTTTGAAGTTATTTGAGATAGAGCTTTATGTTGTTATTGTAACTTCGAATGAGTTAGGGCTTTTTTTTATATGACTATAAATCCGTTATTTACGATCATAGCCCACTAATTTTTTAAGGGGAGGAGTATTTGACAGTGGTCTAACAGAATACATTAAAAACGCGATTTCGAAAAAAATGTAGATACGCCTTTTCTATATTAAGCCAACGATATATAAATATAATTTTCTTTTCCTTCTTTTTTTCTTTACACTTTTCTATCAATTTTGTGAAACATCGATAAGAAAACTTAGGCACTATATTAATTAACGCGTCCACTAGTCTACATATGCATATACATAACTCAACTCACCCATAGTCCAATCGCAGCACAGATTACATGGAAACAGCATCAGCCACAAATTCAAGTAAATCAGGTAGCTAAAGGTGAGTTGACGCGTTGGTGACGCTGCTGCCGATGCAGGATTATCGAAACGTGTGAAGACTGGCAATTGCGAACCCATCACATACACACGCCCCACCAACAGTGCCAACGTAATGCAGACGAGAAAACCCAAGCGACGCAACAAAGTACCGTGCCAAATGCCGCCAATACGACTGTGTACACCGGCCGTTGGCGATGCACTGGCTGTCGTCGTTGGCGAGGAGCTTTTAGCGACATGTTGCGGCGTCACGATACGCGTACGATCCTCGAATAAACGCTGCACATACAGCCACAGCTGCAGTGGGCGCACCTGCTGTACCACGAACAATTCATAAGCGGCACAAATACCCGCTATAGTGATGCCTTGCTCCTTGCACAGCATCGAAGCTAATAAGCAGGAGCCAAAAGTGCAACATAGTACCGGCCAGCGTGTGTGTTGCCATCGAACTGACTCCCGCTGCTGCTGCAGCTGTTGTGACGATTGTAGGCGACGCTGCTGCAACTGTGTTGGCGCATTAACAGCGCTGGCATATGCGAGAAATGCACTCAAATAGAATATGGATGAGAGTAATTCGGCACGTCCGACTACACCTGTAACGGCTTCTGTGTGTATGGGATGTACAGCGAACAGCAGTGCCGCCAAGAAGCTACAAGTGTTTACACGCAACTCATTACAACGCTGCTCTAACGCTGTGGCTCCCACAGCGCCGGCGCATTGCAACAGTAATAGTCTGCAAACACGACGCCACAACAGACAGACGACAATGTGTAAGAGCACGTTTACTATGTGATAGCCATATGGTTGCAGCTCGTGCAGCCAATAGTTGAAACGAAAGGTGAGCACTGTTAGCGGCCGATACGATTTATGCGATTGCTCTTTGCGCATTGGTGTGCCCCAGAAATCGTTGAGAAAAATATTCCGTAGCGGTGTATAGGAGCGTAGGTCCTTATTATCGCGCACAGCGCTAATATCATCGAAGACCAACTCACATTGCGCACTATTCCAATAACATGCCGCACATACGAAAACAATGGTAAAGAATTGCAATAGATTTCTGCTACTGTTGCTGCTGTGTTGACGGCTTAGCTCCTCGGCTCTCATGCAGCCGCTGTTGTTCATACCATTACTGCGCAACTTTTCATTGCTGCTGCTGCTACTATTGCCATTGCTCATGTTGCATGCAGTGCGCTCGTATGTTGTCATTATTGTTATATATTTTTTTTATTTCGTTTCTTTGTTCTCTTCTCTATTTATACTTATAGTTTGCAAAACAAACAAAAAAAACTGCGCGGTATATAACAGTTTTACATGTATTTAGCGCCGGTGTTGTTTATTATTATTTTTTATTGTTTCGTTGAACTCTACCCAAATGCTGATCAGCTGTTTCTTGGCCAGAAGTTCGACCAAAAAAAATATACTTATTTGCTTATGTTCTCCGCTATTGCTGTAGCTTTGTAATCACGTTTATATACTACAACATTAATACGTTTTTTTGTTGTAAATTACTAACATTGCAGTCTCATTGCTTTGCTTTTGTTTTGCCATTTAGTTGGTTTGTAATGTTATTACATGCGCTGTATGTGCCATTCTGCTTGTATATAAGCAAAGCAGCAAAGCAAAATGTATGTGTGCATGTAGAAAAATGTTAACACCGGCATATACTTGGTCCGCATGAACACCACACCCGTCTTATGTTGTATCCACACACTTGTTTGGTATATGCCTTTTTTGACGCTCCCTGACCTTTGGCTGATTTTATGGCATTGTAATGAAAAAATTATACGTGTAAACCATTTTTCGTTTTTATTTTTTTTTTGTAAATATCGCAATTACACGCACAAATGTGCGACTTGTAGAACAATTGCAGAAAAACTAAAAATAAAAAAAGATAAATTTAAGAAAATTAAAAAAATATATATTTTTTAATTAAATATATTACCTTTATATGCTATCAGATAGTTTGTTTAACTATACAACAGCCGGGATTACATTGATGATATTTTCCTTTAAGCTATGGACAGTTGAGGTTTCAGTTAAAAAAATCAACATTTTATATTTCCTTTTTGCCAATGTACATTTACGCTACAAAAACGTTGAATCAAATAATGAAAATTGCTCTAAAAGCTTGTTATTTTGTATATGAGGATATTGGAGAAACTGCTGAAAACCACTTTTAGAAACCTGAGGATCCTGAAAATAAAGAAAAATGTAATGATTTATTATAAAATATATTATATACAATTTTCTAATATATATTACAAATAAATATGTATAAAGTGCGAAAAATTTTGTTGTAAAATAAATTTCTTCATTTTAAACGGCTATAATTTGCTGTTTACAGCAACAATTATCTTAGAACTTTTCCTATAAAAAAGTATAAAACATATGACTACAACAGCAATTCAATTAAAGAAAAATATGTTAAAAAATATAAAGACTGTTGAACTTGCAATTACACACGGTTTCACAGTGAACAACTGCTTACATACATACATGTAGTGAAATACAGTACTATTGCCCGTTACTTTATTTGTACGACTATTTTACGCTTTAAGTTTTATGCACATAGATATTTCACAATTATTCATAACCAAAACTCTTCACTTTTCAACTGCAAACACAGTTTAATAATTAATTAAATTTAATATTTTCACAAAAGCTTACTAGAAACCGCTTATACTGTACTACGTGCACAACAAAGTAACTTTACATTTACTGTCCCAAATACCGACTGCCCATCGCCTTAGTGCATAGAATTGCTGACGACTTAGGGTGTCTGCAATATACATACATACATAATAATGTACACCGCACAACACTTCACTTATACTACCGTTTCAACAGGAATTAAAGATGAAGTAACGCGACAGTAACAGCGATAAAATTCACATGCATGTACGTTTGGAATACACAGAAAAACAGTTATAAATAGTTTTTATTTTTTTGTTTTAACGAGATTTCGTAGTTCCCAGGCTTATTTGAAAGCCAACCGTTCATTGCCCTTTGAGGCAGGGTACAACGAAATCTGCACACAAAGTCAAAAATTACATAAAAAATCGCACCAGGATTGCGTTATTTTTGTTTTTGCTATAAACGTGGCTACAACGCAAAACTGATACCACACCAGGCTATACTACTCGTGAGCAGCTGGTGCTCTACAATGTTGCACTCAATGTCATCGATTTTACACAGCACATCGTATGATATGTCAACCAAGCCTGCAGCCGAGCATACCAGTTTTATTGCATTTGCAAAATACAAGAACAACATGCTTATGTACGTCCTTTTTTTTGCTCCTGCTTTAGCTCCCATTTCCGGTTACACAGATGAGCCAGTTTCCTGCTATCCTCACTGTGCAGTCACCCCATTACTTGGCTTTTACAGGCGACCAACATGTATATGGTACTGAGCAACAATGTTGCGCGACCGAGTTTCCTAGTTTTGGAGTAAAAATCAAGATGCTACGCCAGTCTGCACATCTACAGTGCAATTTTGTGTATGCGTATGTGTGCTTGACCGTTCACTGCAGCACATGCTCAATAACGCATTGTTATATGCACTTTCACTCGGCACGAAACCACAACGGAAAATATTCTGTTGATGCAATCACACAACCACATGAACAAATAATCGACTCTCTTGTGTTGTGTACTCCGGAATACATTTAAAAGAGCATGATGGCACGTGCTCGACAATATGTAGATTTCTGCACAATACCTTTTTGAGAGTTAGCTATTGCAAGCGAGTCCCATTCACTCCCGTATTCATTGCAGTTGTTTTCATACACCAGCCCCAATGGACTTTGTAAAATTACTTTGACCGACATAATCAAAGCAGTCAGCGAAATAAACGCTTATTCCTTCGCACTTTATACATTTTCGGCGCGCAAATTATTCCCGTTTTCAATGCGACCATTTTGATGCTTCTACTTTCTACTTCCTTGATGTATAAAAGTGAATAATGAAAATGCATTTTTAAGCGCTTTATACAAAACATGTACCTACTAGTAATGTATGTAAAGGCAAACTCACGCCTGTTACCCCACTATCCGCGAACGTGGAACTCGATTCAACCACATTTCATATTCTGCCCTTGCGAATTGCAGCTTTACAACAACAAAAACTTGTGCTTTACATCACCACACATTCGTTCAGTAAGAAAAAATATTTAGTTGTTTTTTACTTATATTATACAATTAGGGAGTTATTTAACTTACCTGCTTGAAATTCAACTTAAAGCTGCATTAATTGCTACTATTTTCAACCTTTAAAGCCTTAATTCAAAGTATCCATTAATTTTTCACAACTTCAATTGGAATCTACATTTTTACTTTTCGCTGCTACTGCTGTGCTCTGTTTTCTTCATCTACTTTGTAGCAAATGACTTTGTCGACGTCGCTGCTATCAACATTGTTGTTGCCGCCATAGGTTTTGCTACCGCAGCTGTTACAGGCAGCAACATTGTTGTTTTTGATGCGCATACTTGTTTTTTCCAATCAATTCTTTGTAACTCCAGTACTATGCTGTTGCGGATGCTTATAAACTAATTGTTTAATTGCAATCTAATTAAATAATATTAAATTTCTATTAGCACGTTCAATAAATCACGAGAATAATAAATGCGTATTTTATTTTAAACTATCATTCGCATTTTTGTAAAGTTGTTGGTAACGCGAATATTGTATAAATAAACGTTGCCATCTAAACAAATGTAAATTGTAGACTTTGTAGACAATTTGGATTAAGAAATTTTAGATCAAAACTAATTTCAGACTAAATACATAAATTTTCCTTTCTTCAAGAAAGCTTTTTTATTTTAAGCTTTATTTAAAATTATTTTGTTCAAATTACAGGAAATTTGTCTATTGTCTACAATTTAAATATTTGATTTCAACATCACCGCGGTCTCCGAAAACTTACACAGTGTGGCAACACAGAAATAAGACTGGAGAAAGTTTGACGCACAATTTGACGTTTGGCACGGTAGGTAAACCCGGAAAAATAGGTTAGCAAACGAAAGAGTGAATAATAATTAAACAATTTCATTAAACGCTTGTTATTGCTAGATATTATGACTACTGAGGATTTCTATTTGCGTTATTATGTTGGCCATAAAGGCAAGTTTGGTCATGAGTTTCTGGAGTTCGAATTTCGGCCGGATGGTAAACTACGCTATGCCAACAACTCGAACTACAAAAACGACACAATGATCCGCAAGGAAGCGTTTGTGCACCAGTCGGTAATGGAAGAACTAAAGCGAATCATTTTGGATTCAGAAATTATGGCTGAAGACGATTCACCATGGCCACCACCAGATCGCGTAGGCAGACAGGTTAACAAAATAATTGTATTCTATATGTATGTAAACTTAATTATATACCTACTTTTAGGAGTTGGAAATTGTCATAGGCGATGAACATATCTCCTTTACAACATCGAAAACTGGTTCGTTAGTCGATGTGAATCGTTCAAAAGATCCCGAAGGGCTCCGCTGTTTCTACTATTTAGTACAGGATTTAAAGTGTTTGGTATTTTCACTCATTGGACTACATTTCAAAATTAAACCAATATAATAGCGTGATTTTGTAGCATTAAAACTGACATGTGTTTATTTAATTTCCATTTTGTATTCGCAAAACTATATTATAACTCAATTAAAATGTAAACATACCTATAAACCCTGTGATTTCAATCAAAGTTGTTATGTGTGTTAAGGCACTCGAATACGTTGAAACGAATTACAAAAGACAAATGGAATATATGTATGTATCTAACAGCTAACAGATTAGCCAAATGAGCAGCGTTTATCATAATTATTAGTATAATATTTTATACCGCTGTAGCAAAAACAACAAATTTATTAGTGTTTTATCAACACTTGGGTAAGTATCTCAAACAACTGGAGCCCCACGAAACATGCTATTTCGATAGGGTGGATAGTAGTGTCAGACGTGTTGGGTTGGGTGATTTGGTGAAGAAGGCACTCCGAAATCTTTGTTTTTGGCCTTTTTATGGATTAAAAAGTCTTCAAATGCATTTAATTTTGTATAAATAAAACTAAAGTTGTTATTTTTCGATAGAATAACACACATTCGTTTAGATCGCAAAAATTTATTCCAACACAAAATAGTAAAATATTAACATTATTAGCATTCAGTTTTTAACATAAGTAAAAATATAAGGTGACACTGGTTACTTAAGGCTACTGCAGGTTGTATAAATTGTAATTTTACTGTTTTAAGACTGATGCAAAATATGAAAATTAATACTTAATTTTATATATAATATTTTCAGTAGATATGTATGTTTATATTGCTAAAAATTTATTACTAAATGCATATATATGTACATATGTAAGTAATAGACTGCGATTAAATGTAACAATGCTTGTGCATTAGAGTAAATAAATGCAAATTCTCTGCACATATTCTATATATGTATATACTTTTTTTGTAAATTTAAAAATTTTAACAATTTTGTATATACGTATCTAATATGAAATGCTTAACTGGTAAAATTTGTTTTCTAAATTTGTTTGTGGCTTTTGACGACGCATCTTAATAGCGCACGGGGCTAATTTCAGTCTTTGGGATACAATACGGGTTAAGTGTGTAAATGTAGAACGAATGAGTTGAAATATTTAAACATTATTGTTTTCACTAACACACTTTCAACTCATACATGCTTTCTTTACATATTTCTAAGTATTAAATATTACTTATTAAATATTAATATATACATACAAATGTATAGAAAAAAGTATGCATGTAGTTATATATTAATAGATACAAATATTATAAATCGTACAAATGACTACATAAACATTAATACATGCTAATTTTTTTAAATTTCAATATAAAAAATTGTAAAATTTATGCGCCTATAAAATATTCGTATATACAACGTTGTTGTGCTAAAGGAAACTTTTGTAGAGTCTTATGCGTAAGTCTCAAAGTCATAATTGTGGTGGCAGCAATTGCTGTTGCTGTTGCTGCTGATGCTGTTGCTGCAATGACGAATGTGTATGCTGTTGTTGTTGTACAAAATTTGTTGTTGCCGCGCTCGTTCGCGGTTGCTCCATAAAGTAGTTGCCACCATTTTGATTGTTTGACAATAAATTTGGCGATATCTGTGGTTTATGTTGTTGTTGTGTTGTCAACGGTGTGTATATTAATTGATTTTGCGACAGCTGACCTGGCGACACTTGTGCGGAGTTGACGATTAATGCTGAATTTTGTGTGCCCAATGTAGATGTCGGTGTTGTCAAGGCGTCTTTTGGACAACCGATTGTTAAACGCACATGTAGCCCCGATTCCTTTATGAGATTGACTACATCACCATGTGACATACCGGAAATATCTATGCGATTTACAGCGATAATACGATCACCCACTTTCAGCTCACCACAACGATCGGCTGGACTGCCGGGTATCAATTTTCCTGCAAGAACAAGTAGAAGACGCATTACAATCATTCCACAATCATTTGAGCCGTAATATTTAAATATTTCTGCCACACTTACCGATTGTGGAGCCGTAGAATTGATTTGATGACGATATAATCACAAACCCAAAGCCTTCGGACTCGTGTCGACTGACTATAACATCATATGGATATCGGTATGTATTGCGCATGGGCATGTTTAATGGCGGCGGTAGCGGTAAGGGTAATTGTTGCTGTTGTGGTTGCAATAAATGTGGTTGGTGTTGTGTTAACCGCAAGCGACGACGCAGTATCATAGTCACTTGACCTCGTAATGCCGCCTCACCCATTAGTGAAACAACTTTGTGGTGCGACGAATTGACCTTCGGCATAGAGATTAATATACAAATAATAGTTGTCTAAAACACTTGTCATGTTCAAATAAACAACTTACCACATTGATACCGTCTATGCTGAGTATCTCGTCCCCTGTATTAATGCGATGGTCATTATCAGCGGCACCACCGGGCACAATGTGACCCACCGTCACTTGTGAGCCCTCCTCCGTGCCGCCAACAATGCGAAACCCAAAGCCAAGCGCCTGTCGCTCCAAAGTGATCTCACTCAACTCATACTGTTCTGTGGTCAGTTCGTCCAGCGCATCCATTGCACCGCCATTACGTTGGAGGAACGGTAAGTTACCGCTCGGCGATGACTGCATAGCATTGGTGTAGTTACTGCTGGCCTGTCCCAACCAGGACAACGTTGGTTGCTGCGACACGCTACTCACAGCCGGTGAATGTTGTGAAGGCGGCTGCTGCTGCTGTTGTTGTTGTAACAATTGCTGATTACCATACGGCGCTGGCGAGAGTTTCTGTGGTTGTGCCATATCCAGTGTGGAGAAGCCCACACGACGTCGATCACTCAGCAGCTCGTTGACACGTTTTTGCATGCGTTCGTTTTGTATGTGTGCCGCTTGTAATGGTGTGGTCGCATGCAGGGAAGCCGGTGAGTACTGCGAGCCGTGTGGATGCCCATGCATATGCGACGCTGGTGGTGGTGGTGGTGGCAATTGTAGTGGATGATGATGCAAAATATTGTGATGCGTAGCGGATGTTGTTGTTAAACCGAGCGACGTCGCTGGTGAATAGCTGCTGGCCGAAATGCTAAGATGTGGCGGTGTGGGCAATTGTTGTGGCGCATAGAAATTATTCATGCTGTTGGGTAGCGGCGATATGCCATATATGTTATTGCCACCAGCGCGCATGCCGGCCGTAACGTACTGTTGATGTTCGTAGCGCATTGGGTCGGCTACACTCGAGGGCAGCGAAAGACCGCTGGCATGGTGGTAATCAGTGCCCATATTAAGGCCACCCATATTATCAATATTACAGCCGTTAGAGCTGATATTACCAACATTTTCGGTTAGCAATGTTGCGCCAGCCAAACGCTCACTCAAACTGGTGACTAATTTCGGATATGGATCCAAGAATGGTATATCTTGACTAATTGCCTCGATCTCCTGTAGACTATTTGTGGATTTATGCGTGACAGCATCCAATTGGTGCTTACTGGCCGAAAACCTGCCATCAAGGTTCCCATCATTGACATCCTCACTGTGCTGTAGCTCATCATTAGGCGTTTGCGCACGTGTACGACGCGTATCGACCAACGGTGTCTTCGGACGTATTGGCAGTATCTCTTTCGGCTGTGTGCTATACAGATCCGCAGTCGGTGTCTTGCTACGAAACAATGCGGAGGTAAAGTTCTTGCGTAACTTCGCAACATTACTCAAACTGTTGTTGCTGGAACTGCTCGTTGGCGGTGGATTACTCAAACCGGTGGTATTATATGCGCCCCCGGAGGGTGAGGCATTGGCACTATTTGTAGATGGACCACCGCGTTGAATTTTCACATGTGTCGGTTCGGTTTTCGAACAATCCTTCAATATCTGCACCACTTCAAGATGACTCTGTTGATGCACATCAATGCCGTTAATCTCCAATAGCACATCGCCTTCTTGTAGTTGCGTACAACAGTTGTAATCGAGAATCTTCTTCACCTTTTGCCCATAAGCCGAGTCGGCAATGGTGAAACCGAAACCCATGGCACCTTTAACAATCGTAAATGTGTGCACTTGCAACTCGGGTTTTTTCATTAAAATGAAGCCGTCATTTAAGCCCCCAGTAACGGGTGAGTGCTGATTGCGCATTTGATTATGCGTGTGCGCTTTCGTGCCGCCTCCGTCACCACCGATGGTTTCGAGAAAATTATAATTACCATCCATATGTAGATCGAGTAGCATACGACGTTGTTTGTCCGTCGCCGCAACACTAACACCATCCACCGCTATGGTAGTGACCACCTCGGTGTTCGGGTCATTAGGGTCAAAGGGTAAGGGATAGCCACGGCATACCTCTAATGTAACGGTTTCGCCGGGCAAAATCGACTGGAAAATATTGACCTGCAGAAAATTTTATCAATATTTTCGAAATTAGTTTCGGAAATAAGGAAAGTAAACAATAAAATTTTATATTTTTTTATTAAATAAATTATATAATCCACAAAAATATGAACTCACCATCTCGTGATGCGTAAACCCGAGCACACAAGTATCATTCACATACATCAACACATCGCCCATCTGCAGTTGACCATCCAACCACGCTGGCCCGTGCGGCACAATCGACTTGATTTGCAGAAACTCCTCCGCGCCATCGTCGCCACCCACAATGGTGATGCCAAGGCCGCGTGCAGACTTCACCAACGACGCGGTGATGCGTTCGCCCTGCATCTCACCGGGATTCCGCGTGAATTTGTATGGCAGTAGTGGTGTTGTTGCCGACTGCATACCCGCGCCCGTTGGCGGTGGTTGCATGCCACGTTGTGATATATCGACCATGTTATTACCGAGCGCCGGAGTAACACGATCGTTGCCATCATCCGCGCCGCCAATTACATTACCACCCATGCCAGCGCCATTCACCAAATTGCTTGTCATTTGTGTAGATGGTGTTTGCGGACGTAGTTGTTGCTGCTGTTGCGTTGGTTGGCTAGTAGGCGGTGGTGGTGGCGGTTGTTGTTGTTGCGTTGTATAACCTACTCCTTGCATATTCTGTGCACTGCTGTGTGCAGGTGGTGGTGGTTGTTGTAGTTGTTTCTGCCTTTGCTCTGCAGCACGTCGTTTAGCTTCCAAAACTGGATTTTCATATTGTGTGCGACGGTTCACGTGATCTATGTAATAGGTGCCATACAGAGAATCTTCAATCTTCTCCCAACCATAAGGGAGTTCATCGTCACCGCAGTCTTCTAGTGATTTCTTTTGGAATTTCGATAGACGCGGATCGAGCCAATGAGATGTGCCGGTGTTGTGACTAATATATTACAAAGACAAAAAATATATAGTGCGGTAAGCGCTAAGTGTTGTCTATAGAAGTGTGTCTTGAACACATAAATTATAAATATATATGTGTATATAGTCTCGTTTTATAATAAAAATATTTGTATGTTTTCTTACTCGATAAAATATAATTCACCACGTTCGGTATATGCGGTCTCCCATTTGGGTGGCAAAGGACCCAGTCCATCTCCAGGATCGTCAATATCCAAAACAATATTATCACTAGTCGGAGCGCCGTTATAACTGTTTTGCAGTAAATTTTCTGTAAAAAAAAAATATTTTATTTAATAATTTAGAACTATAAAAAATAATATTTGTTCAGAAAGTGTCTTAACCGGTTGAGTTAGTACTCGCTCCTAATTTTGGACCAAGCAAACTTAAAAAGTATGGAATAATTATCGAAGAAAATGGTCCTCGGCAAATAAATATAAATTTCAGATAATAATATATCAACCCAAGAGCCAATTAGAACATTAGAGCCATTGACATCAATAGAGCTAATAAATCAGCTTACATGACGTGATAAAGAGAATCGCATCCTTAAAAGAACTTAAAAACTATTTTATAACCTATTCTGTGCTGTAGGACAATAATGGATGCCACTATGGTCCATTTTATTAAAGAACTTTTAACGTATCTGAGCCAAGGGAGTTCCATGATCGGACTTTCGGGATTTTACATCTTATAACTCATTTTGTAGGGTAGAATGCCTACGGTCTATTTTATGAAAGAACTTTTCACTTATCTGAGCCAAAGGAAATCTATGCTAAAATTTCGGAATTTCACAAGTGCAGTTAACTCCGTGTTGAGCGGGATCGCATAAGACATTGTACGGAAAGATCTCCGTTGAAAAACAAGGCAAAACACACCTCAGCGCCTCCACCTGGCTAGGAGCTGGATTTTGGAATGAAGGCACTTTAAAGCAGTACCAGCTAGAGATAGCAGCGGGTATGGAAGACCGATCAATGTTTCAGAGTTTCGGAAGTTATCCTTCATATACTTTTCAAAATAATTTGTATCCCGTCTGGAATTTAACTTCACAGCAGCACAATCTAGAATATTATCTATTACCCACATGACGTCCAATCGATTGGTGGCAAACAAACACGAAAAGCTTATTTATACTCAACCACAAAACTATTCCACTTAATTGATTCCGGCGCAGATAAGTGGAAGTAATTTTAGCAATGACACCAATCCAGATTTACTAACCGGGAGGTAGCCGACAATTTCCCATATCATAAATGCCGCACACAACTTCTTGCTAGCACAATAGCCAACATTCCCAGAATGCAAAAAAAATATATATGTATGTATGTACAAAATACACATGACTAAAATATTCCTACAAAAGGAGGGTCCGGCTAAAAGCAAGCAATAATTGGGGGATACCAAAAGGATTAAAACAATCCATTACACTAAGCGGCCTTTGTATGTGTAGAGACTGCATATGTATGCGAGTAGTGGTGCATAAAATAAAACCCTAACACTAACTCACATCTAAAATAAAACAAACGAAGCGTGAACTGAAGGATGTCATCTATAAAAATAACAAAACACAGAGAAGCTGTGAAGAGCTTGTTGAAGTTGTAAAGGGTCCGAAAAACATGTATGTACATATAATCAAACCGCAGACTTCTAAAAAGTATATATGTTTTTACATTAGAGCAGGTCGTTTACTGCCACTTGTGAGTCCAAATCAATTATTAAATGATAAATATAAATTAAAATAATAAAAAATAAGGAAAGAATGCAAGGTTGTCTCGTAGATTAATGACCCGGAGATAGCAGTGACTCTCATTTTTTTTACAAATCAACGAATTCTGGCTTAGGGGGGTAACAGTGGCTGTCAAATACCTTATAGATTTGATCGGAAACAAATTTTGATAATTCGTTGTTGAAAAATATGTTTCTTCAGGCTAACAGATCTGAGTTTTTATGACAAATTATAGACTAGAAGACGCATTAGGAGTTGTCAATGAAAAACATGAAACAAAGACAAATTAATCGCCAGAATTTGTCCACAATCTCTATTTCAGAATTTCAGCATGAAATAAACTGATTGAATTAAAGGACATCCCGGTAGAGGCTTGGAAATGTTTTCTGGAATATTGCATAACTCATTGATATTCTACAGTGAACTCAAGGGAACCACACTTTTAAGGCTATCAACATTTGTGGGCAACGTTTTGAATTCATCGACCAAAGGAGAGGTTTTGAAAGGCCTCTAAAAGGTTTATATATTTTTATCAAGTCAATTTCATGGCGTTCGGAGATTTAATATTTTCGGCCGGCCGAAAAACATCTTGTTAAGATTTCATTTAGAGTTGTTGTTGTACCGATAAGCAAAAAATTTTAAGGAATACTTTCGAATGCCATTGGTAGGATATAAATCCGGGTTCGCTTACATCGAACCAACTGCCGTGACTTATATTTATCTTATGTATAGTAGTATTCAAAACTAGATAGTAACTGAAATTGCAAAAGAAATTGCTGAAATAAAGTACAATCAACTGAAATTGCAAACTCACAATTTGCCGACCCCGCCTAATGCTTTTTTAAAGATCTATGTGTGTACATGACTGTGCGAAGTGCATAAAGTGGCGGAAGATGGAGTAAAAACAATATTGGTACAGCGACTGCGATACAGACACGCTTGTTGTTGTTGTTGTTGTTGTTGATATTGCCGCTGTTGTTTGTGGTGTTAATATTTGCTTAACTGCGCTGCTATAGAATGACTGTTAGCACTGCTGACCCACTTTTACTGCGAGCGCGACAACAGGTTAAACACCGATATTTGCGTTAAACACTAATAACAACAAAGCGATGCTTTAAAGCACGCTGTGGCGTACCAGAAAAGCAAAAAATAGTTTTTTTCTTTTCTATTTCTCTTGTTGAGATTTCTAAACACCGGCTAATAGATAACAGCGACAAAAGATTTAATGTTGAACGAAAGAGTTTGGCTGAAGATGCTGTTGCTTACAAGTGTTATTGTTGTTGCGCCACATAATAAGCAATTGCGCAAACAATGGTATGTGCAAAAAGAAGTCTTTAAGCGTGGAGTACACAGCACAATAGCTTTAGTGGCGAAGATAAAATAGTGAAATGTGAGATTACGAAAAGCGTGCAAATTGCTTCAGAAATTCGAAGAATTTGGGCAAATGTAAGTATGTAATTAAACTATTTAGAACACTTTTAAATTGTATGTGTCATAAAGCACACTTTGTGATAATAATACGCTTCTGACAACGGTTGTCGGTAAATGATACCAAGAAGTGGCTTTTGTATTGGTTGAAAATTAATGAAAGATAATTTAAATATTTTCGAATATAGTAACTCTCCAGTTTGAAGCTTTGACCAATTAAGCTGCGGAAGAAATAAGTTTTTTTATATCCTGATAATGCTTCAGGGTCTATAATTTGAGGTTATGTAGCTGAAAAATAATATTCTTTGCGAAGAAGCTATACGTCCGTTACATATTGAAATCTTCGGCAGGAACTTTGACAATACAATCATACAATAAAATGGATGTGACGAAAATAACTCGAAGGAATAATGAAGTCCTAAAAGAAGAAATCAGCCTTAACACTGTATTTGTTTTGCTACAAAACTAACAATTGACGACTTTGAATCCCGAGACACTATTTTTTAAAACTCTAGATTCCAAGCTACAATTCTGGTAACATACAAAGATATGATGATCGATATAAAGAAGACTCTCAGAGTTTTGACCTTCGTAGTTAATAGTAACATTAGGAAGGATACTTGTGTGAGCAAAAGAACGGATGGAGTGATTTGCATGACATCAACTGTCATGTACTGAGATGAAATCCTGCCTTGATAACAGACGATCTATCTCCAGAAAAGAATCACGAACAATCTATATCTCTCTTTAAATAGACAAAAACTATTTTCCACTAATCGACGATATGAAATTAGTCATACGACAACGAAGGAATACACTACTTTTCTGTGGCACTATGATCTGCTGTTAGAAAGTGATTAGCGATTCAAAGGGCTAAGAGTGGATATCTGAGGACAAACACGCTCTGTAACTATTAAAATATTCAACACAGTACTGTAATAGGGTGGAAGTAGAAATTCCCACGACTTTTCAATTCGAAAATATTCTTTTAAATGTCAATTTTTACAAAAAAACTTTGAAAATCGAAGCAATTAGTTCCCAGCACTTGAGATATAGTTAAATGATAGATCAAGGAAAATGTTTCTAAAAAAAATTAAATCTCCACAACTCTATGTGCACTCGTTTTTGATAATTACTTTCCCCAACGGTAAAGTATTTCAATAATGCATTTAAATAATTTCGCCATTAAACTCAAGTGTCTGTCTGAAGGGATCAATGACTCAGAATGAATTTGAGTGCATACAATATAAAAAGTTTAATGAGGGAGAAATCTTTTCACTTACACTTTTGTGCATTATATATGTACATATGTATTTACATGTATGTATGTATAAAGAGTATATCATTGCAAAACTACACCCTACAACGTTGAACAGAGTATGCATTTGCATATATACATACAGTCTGGTACATTTTCATAAATATGTTAATATAAGAATTTTTGTATATGTGCCCATATTTGCATTTGTAAATGATATGTGCCTGCCAAGCACCTGCAATATGCCCCAATTTTTGCGTATTTTTTTACACAACCCAGCATTAGGTTACATATTTACAGATATATTATACTTATACATATGTATATACATCTGTATTTTTGTATCTTTTCCACTTGCAAACAAATAGTCAGATTCGATTAACCCGTATAAGCAGGTTTGCCCGCACATTTGTTCATATGTACATATGTATAAGACATACATAAGCATGTATCTAGATACTTATATCTTTGTATCTCTGTTAGAATACATTTGTATGTATGTACGCATGCATATTCATAAATTTTTTAATGCATATTTTCTTTGATATTCTACTTCTAATCACTTCCGTGATTCACTGCTTCAATGAAAGTAGTACACAGAGCATATTATGTTGAAACACAAAAGCACCCAGCAGGAAAAATATATGTAAGAATATCTGAAAAAACTTTTGAATTTGATTATTATAAATACTTTGTTTAGTTAAATGTGTATTTATATACTTACAGTAAAAGTTTTACCGTTTAGAAACTTGCCGGTATTCTTTTAAACCTTAAGACATTTCCAACTAAAATTCTCTAAAAAGTTTACGAGATGTTCAAAGAAGTTAGAGCAGGACTAATTCCGTTTCAATGCACGTATGACGAAGCCACAGGGTATTTGTAGGCACAGTACGCCCTGGTTAATTTATTATCCGCTGATTTGAATTACTTTTATATTTCATACTAAATATAGGTAATTTTCCTTAGGATTGAAACCAGTGATCTAAATATTAGTGATCTAAATACTAATTTAAGCGATTTAAAAAAAGTGTTGCCAGCTGTTTCAGAATTACAATATAAATAATTTTAGGAAGTAAATTAAATATAAATTATATCAACATCAAACTAAAGCGATTTTAAAAAGTTAATATTTGATAATAATTTTGTTGAGAGTTGCCACTAACTTAATTTTTTATTATTTAATCAATATATATATATATATAATATAAGTACATAGAAATGGATGTTTGAAGGAGGTCAAACTCGAAATTTTTAACGAAGTTGCCACCTATATGAAAAATTTAAGCTAAATATATAAGTACTATATTACCAATATTATATACCAAGATATTGAATCAAATATCTTTGAAACAAGTAAGGACAGGCTAAGTTCGGGTGCAACCGAACATTTTATACTCTCGCAATTTATTGATGTAATTTTATAAAGATAACATAATTCGACCCATATATTCTAATTAAAGTTCAATAGAATAACGAAAATCATCATAAATAGTATATGGGGACTGAGGTAATTCCTGAACCGTTTTCACCACCAAGATATAATATATCGAAGACTATACACCCACTTAATTTTATATTATCTATAATTAGGTATATGGGATCTGGGGGAAATTATGACCCGATTTTAACCACTTTTGGTACATAGACAAAATGTGATAAGAAAAAAATTCAGAGGGAATGAATTACATTAAAATATCTGAGGGATTTACCTATATTTTCGGTGAAAAATTATTCTTAGGCACCGAGTTCTTCATGTTCGATATCAGGGGCCTTGAAAAGTCATGGTCCGATTTTGACAATTTTTCCACAAGTGATGTCACAGCTCAAATACAGTATTTGTGTAAAGTTTTATTCCGATATCTTCATTGGTTCTTAATGTATATATTATAAAGTGAACGAATCCGAAGAATTCAAAATTGAGTTATATAGGAAGTAGGCGTGGTTGTGAACCGATTTAGCCCATATTCCACCCGTGTCATCAGGGTGTCAAGAAAGTGTTATATACCGAATTTCATTGAAATCGATCGAGTAGTCCTTGAGATATGGTTTTTGACCCATAAGTGGGCGACGCCACGCCCATTTTCCATTTTGTAAATAAAATCTGAGTACAGCTTCCATCTGCCATTTCTTATGTAAAATTTGGTGTTTCTGACGTTTCTCGTTAGTGAGTTAACGCACTTTTAGTCATTTTCAACCTAACCTTTGTATGGGAGGTGGGCGTGGTTATTATCCGATTTCTTTCATTTTTGGATTGGATTTTGGATATAAGGAAACAACTAAAAGAAACGACTGCAGAAAGTTTGGTTTATATAGCTTTATTGGTTTGCAAGATATATACAAAAACCTATTTGGGGGCGGCGTCACGCCCACTTTTCCAAAAAAAATACATTCAAATGTGTCCCTCCCTAATGCGATCCTATGTTCCCATTTTTGGTATATTCACATACATTTAGTACATTTACATTTGGTATATTCACTTACATTTAATCAAAATGGCACATCTAGTGCTAATTGGGCCATAAAATGATATGGCAGCACTCCTACCTAACCTAACTTTACATTTAAACTTACAGATTACAACACCGCAAACTTTTTGTTTCCTATTAGCCAATCAGCCGGAAGGGTAGTGGAAATGTGAGCCCATTTTTTTGAAGCGCGGGTGTTCAGTACACTGTAACTTATGTTCTACACAATATTTTTAGTTTAAAATATTTATTTATACTGTCGAAATATATGTTAATAAATGATAATAAACTCTAAGCCCTATCTATTTACTGGTCGTAGAAAAAAATCTCAAAAATCACTAAAAAAACAGATCGTCATATGGGATGATAATGGCAACATTCTGTAACACCAAAAGGATTAAGTGCTGAACACAAAGACGACTACACGACACGACGTAGTAGGACGGCTGATCATGTCGCTTTGCAGCCAGCGTCTTGAACATTTTGAAGACGGCAGCGACATATCAAACAGCAATTTCATTGTTGCCGTACTAACATCTTTCACTTCAATAAAATTTACATATTTAGTTTAAATTGAAATTATTTACGTAAAAAATGTAAAAATTGACGATTTATTTGTTTTAAACTAATTATTATTTATTTGTTTAGAAACATTTCTAATTTGGCGACAACAACAACTACAAGCCTGTTGTCGCGTAGTCGTGGTGTTGTCAAAAAATCTGTGCCCATGAGAACGCGTGTATTTTAATATTTGACAGATGTCGCTCGTCGCTTGTCGTCTTCTATGTGTTCAGCACATTACTGTGAAACTATATGTCAATTGTGTCAATTAAGCGGCGAATACTGTACACATGTTTCTCACAACATACAACAGGATAATAGTCGAGAGCAAAGAAACGTACACAACTGGAGCAAATATGAATTTTTAAAGTGTTGCCACAAATGCATAAAGATGCTGCTTAAGTACTAAGTACATATATAAATACATAAATATGTATAAACTCAACAAGCAACAAGTAGACACTTATGTGCATACAAATATAGACCATTAATTTATTTATACCAGCGGATATCAGGAGTACGCGCATGGTTTGTTGATTGACAACAATGACAGAGTAGCCATCTTTCTGCACTATGAACTCTCTATGAATTTAAAATATTTTTTTCGGATCTACTCAAAGCTTCCCTTAAAATTCACTTTCGCATAAATGATTTCTATAACTCTATACATCCATAGCCATATTTACATATATGCATATCTACCAATGTGCATATGTGCCAGCTTGCTTAACCCAAATGAGTTTTGAACGCTTCAGTGAAGACAAATATTTACAAATGATGCAAGTGAGTATCTTTGTCTGTATGTATTTTAATTAACTGTGCCAAAATAGTGCTTTTCTAGCTAGCAGCCGAATTAGGTTAGGTTTTCATAAGCCTGCACCGTTAAAGGGAATCGGTGAGAGTAGGTTAAATAAACGGTATAGTGATTTAGGGTAATTAAGAAAAGACGACGTTTTTTCAGGTGAATTAAAGCTACATTGCCACATGGTGTGGAAACGAAAGATGAAGAAACTTCAATTATACTTTTTTTTTTAGAAATTTAATGGATTTTTTTAAATGCCTTTTAGGGCTAATACATTTGTAGAACATTCTTTATGTCTCGCATTTTGAGAAAATTTATGATGTATTCATTAGAGTTGCCATAGTAAAAAAAATTATAATTAAAGAGAGTCTTTCGAAGAAAATGTCACTTCGAAACGTCGTGTAATGATTCACGACTTCAAGGTGATTTCACGTTGGATTTGAAAAACCTTTCAAGATTTTGTAGTAAGCTTTCTAGGGCATTGACAGGTGTAGAATCGGTCTAAAGAGTCCAAATCTCTTTTTGATCATAGATTTAAAAATACATACTTGGAAGTCTCCAAAATCCGAATCTCATGAAGCTTATATGACACGAACAAAATGATTTGACTAAATTCGGAAAACATTAGAAATCTTTACTAAGCATCACAATAAGAGTTCTGTAACCATCTGATAGCTTCTGTAAGAGCCTCCTCAGGCGAATATAACAGACCTTTTCTTAAATAATATTTTTTTCAAATACATGCACTTTAAGTGAGACTTCAGAAGACATACTACGATTAACGCAAGAAATTTCACGCTCATCAAATCTGTATGGCATGAGTGCAAATGCATTAAAAATTACTTACTTGTATGACTTAAGTGACTTAATAACAGAAATATAAACAAATGTGTGAGGCATACAGTGACACAAGTGTTTAGCGTCTCAACAAAATACAACAAGTGCATGAAAGCCTTTACAAATGTGCATAAAAGGGTCTGTTCTTAAAAAAAGAAGAAAAAGAAGCTGTGAATTGAAATTTTCTACAATATACTGTTATAAGTAATGAAGTTGCATGCATAAGTACATGTTGTAAAAAAGAAATGAGAAAAGAGTAAAATAAATGCAAAAAAGAATTAAATTAAACGAGCGAAACGGCATTCATACATAAGTACATATATGCATGTGTAGAATGGGAAAATAGAAATAAAAACAAGAAATAAAGAGGAAAAAAAAAGTAAATCTCTAATGCGTGAGCAAATAGAGCAGCTGTGTGTAAAGTGACTTCTGCACTGCGTTGTATTGCAAATGCCAAAGGCGAAGGCGAAAACTCCCAAACGCTTGACGATCACTGCTGCCTTGGCTGGCTGCTGTTAGCTGGTTGCCGTCCGTATGCCGGTTGCACTCGCTCGTTTTATTGATGTCAGCAAGTCAAAGACCTTGTACACGCGCGCGCCAACAATAGAAAAAGTCAGTGTGCATGAGGCAGGCAGCCGCGGCAACATGCCACACCAGCCAACATACATACATACTTACAAACACATGAAATGCACAAACATAAATTGTTTATACCACAAGTGTTGTGTAGCAAATGTGCTTATAAACATAAACATGGAATTCATAAGAATAAAGTTAAAAATAAAAATAACAAGGAAACACTATGCCGCAAAAAAACTAAAATCAAATAAAAGTTGTTAAAAAAATATAATTAAAATGTAAATTGTCACAAAAGAACACTCGCTAAAATAATAAAACGCAGGTGGAACAACAACACAGACTCAACTATTTCACCACGCGAGAGTGAGTTTGGTTAACAGAGAATGTTGCCAGTGTTTAGAGAGTACCTCAGAACTTTTTATGCAAGCTGAGCGTTCTTTTCACACTCGCTTAAAAACACTTATAAAGTTCATTTCATCCATTATACAAATGTATTTGGCTTATCACTGACCAAAGAACTCAAGTTTCTTCACGATTATGAAGACTCTTGCTCAATTAAACTCATATTTTAGGAGAAACTCAGGCTGTTTATACAAAGATTCCTAAGAATTATTGAAAAGGATATTAGAAAATTAAATAAAGGCCTTAAACACAGAAGTCTATCTACAGGTCAAAACCTCTGCAGGCTCGATATGACCACAAGAACTGTCAGGCCAAAGTTAAAGTTGCTTTAGATCCGTTACGAACAATTAGAGGACCACTACGACTGTTAGGCCAAAGTTTAATTAACTTTAGACCCGCTACGAACAGTTAGAGGACCACTAGAACTACCAGACCAAAGTTTAACTTGCTTTAGAACCGCTACGAACAGTTAGAAGGATTGTAGAAAAATGTCAATTTCAATAGACCAGGTTGGAGCAGAATCACTCCTCAGGAAAATTTGTGGGACTTACTAGTACTGGTTCATACTACAAGAGAAGACGTGTTTGTTTACAATTCTTATGAAAGTTTGTTTCATTTATGACCGATTTTTCTTACAGAGGTTTATATTTCATTGCAGCCATTAGAGTTATAACATCACCTAGAGAGAGAGACCGCGAAAATCGTGTAAGTAATCGGTAAAAAGTCAGCACAGCTCTTTATTACATACATAACGGTTAGATACCAATAATTCGAGGAACAAAATGATCGCAAATTCTTCTGGACCTACATAAAAAAGGAACTTCTATACAAAATTCTGCTGTTGGAAATCGAAATGTATACCGTTTAAAGAACTCTTTCCTCATTTACTACATCACAAGCTTCGACACACATATGTATAGCTCGTGCGGCATTTAACACAACTTAGAGTTGTCAGAAAACAGAGCTCCCTTTTTTTTCAAATCATAAATATATACAGACACATCAATACTCGCTGCTGGTAACATGGGGTAGTGCAATAGACAATCAGAATGCACGAATCAGCGAAGCTTCAGCAGCAACAACCGACAATTATAACTCACGAGCATAATTTTCGATGTTACAAGTTGTAGTAAATATCACTCCGAGATTTCATACACACCTCGCTGAAGTTTTTCTTAGCAAGTTTCGGTCATAATTTATCATGCTCAAAACACGCTTGCTACTAAAAAAATCAGTTTGCGGCACAAATGTGCATTTATATGTCAACCTCAGCACTATCTTTTTGTATATATCACGTTCTTCGTAAATTTCCACGTTTTGACTCTGGACACGCCCACATAAAATATCAACGCCATTGTGAATGGCTTTGGAAACTTTTGCTTGTCAGCCAGGCGTTAAAGTTGCATTCATGTCCTAATGAACTCACTACTATAATTCTCTTCTTATGACAATCACAACCGTCGGCAGTATTTAAAACTTCCGCGTCTTCGTTGGCATTTTCTTTGTCATTTATAGTTACTCATGTCAGTTGGTATATATATATACAATGTCGGCGACTGCTGGCTCTCCACAAAGCAAGTCGCATGTCCCGCCAATTTTTCGCATGCAGCCAACCAAGGCAATCAAATTTGCAACAAAAACAACAATGTAATATGTAGCAGATAACTTTTAACACTACCATGATTTACAACAAAAGTGTTGGAACGTCTGTAATTCATCTAATTGCTTTCAACATGCACATGAACTCTACAATAAACGAAGGACTTAACATTAACTACATTCAAGGTTTCCACTGAGTGCTCATGGACTTAAAAGTTCATTTGGAAGGTGTAGTTACTGTGCATATATCTCTTCAGGTGCCTAAAAGACTTCAAATATTAGAACAACTAAATCAAGCTAATTTCAGTTTGGACATAGATATAAAACTTACAACAGTTTTCTATCAGAATCGGTTTACAAACCAAGCGCAGACTGATCTTCTTGACTTTGATTTCACTATAATGCTTGAGAGTCGATATATCACTATACTACACTTGGCAGACCTTGCATATCGCACAAATCCATTGACCATCATAGACTTTTTAAGGGTGTATATAACCCCCTAGAATTTTCAAAAAATCGATTTTTTTTATTTCATTTTCTTAATGTACATATATTTAAGAATACACACAGAAAATTTCATATCGTTCCGGTGAATATTTTCAAAGTTACAAGCAAATTTGAAAAGGCGTTTCAGAGTGCTTGGAAGTACAAGGTCCGAGCGGCAGCGCGTTTTTCTCAAAATGGTGTTTTCAAAGTCGGTGACCAACATTACTCGAAAACGGCTAGACCGATTAGTCTCAAATTTTAACACGACCTTCTTAAATATATTTTTTAGTAATTAATCGAAGATTTTTTCTCTCCGATAAATATTTTTTTTTATAAACAATTTAAGGCCGAAATTTCGGTGAAGAATCGATTTTTTTTTTTTGAGAAACCGCCATTTTGTCAAAAAATTTTATTTTGCTTATTCCTTCGATTAATTACTAGATTTAACATTATTTTAACGAAATCTGTTTGGTTTTTTAATTTCATATGATCCAGTTCCGAGATATAGTGGTCACCGCAAAACGTCTTTTTTGAGAGGAGCTCCTGGAGATCAGCTGTAGCTCTTTTTCAAATAAATATTTTTACTAGTACTAAGTCTTAAAATCAGTTAAAAGATACCATAATATGTGTATAAATTTTTGGATCAATAAATTAAAAAGTTTTCTCGGAAAAAATTCTGGAAAATTCACTTTTTTTCGGCCGTCTAACTGTATATAACCCCTTAACTCTAACAATCTTGGGAACAACTGCAATGCTTTTTGAAGGCACACAACATCTGAACTCATATTACTTCTCAGTTTGGTCCTGAAAGCCATATATAATATAGAAGTCGAAAATGACGATCATCCCGAAACTCGCCAAAACTCAGACTCTACATAATTTTACAAATTTTGACGAAATATATAGACTTGGTGGATCTTTAGTTCGAGCAAGATAACTATCGATTTTTCTCAAGCCAATCCCGGCAGTCAGACATCTAAACGATGCAAATTGTTCGTATCGGAGGGGCGTTTTGATGTTAAATCGGAATATCCAGGAAGCTACTCTGAAGATAGTCATAGAAACCTTCCCCAAAACCTTGGAAACATCTTCGAGAGGACGTGATAGTAAAATTTGTCGAATCCCTAGCTCGAAAAGTACAAAAATATCACGTCGAATTAATTTGTTGACGTCATTACCTAAGATTATTGTACAAAACTTTGTGAACCAGCCGAAAGACATTCTTTAGCGCGAACCGATCGTAGACATTGACATTCTTGATGATTATGGCCTTAAATAAATTTTCTTTTATATTCGGAATTATTTAAAAGTTTTAAAAATCATATCAATAGGAATTTCAGTACACTCTAGTTGGAGTATCCAAAGATCTTTTATATACAAATATACAAGACAAAGCACTCGTTACAGGTATATTACAACATAAGAGCCAATAGCCTCTTGAAAGTCTTTATGTAACTGAACAATGCATTGAGAGGTCAGGGCAAGAGAAATTACATAAGAAAAACGAAACGAAAATGAGAGAAACCAATTTTTGAGGGCAGCAACGAAAATGAAAGGGTTCAATGGCCTAGCGTCCGAAAAACGTGTTACCTTTCTTTTTCTTTCTTTTTTTACTCGTTCAGCGCACACGGCATGTAACTTGGCGAACAGAAGTCGCATGAGTAATGGTAATGAAAAACGTTGGGCCCACACAACTTTACACGTTAAGCCGACATTGAATTTACGAATCGCCGCTTTGTTTAGTTGGCTACACGCGCCGATTAAGGCATCAGCCTACACATAGCGTCGAACACACACGCACAAAATACAAAATAGAATATGAATTTATTTTTAGTTAAACCACGCATGCATTACAATGGACAGAGAGTTGTAAACAAAGCGTCGCGACTATTGTTTATAAATGGACAATAAGAATAGTAGCGACTCTTTATATTTATTTACACTGATTTAAAGTGTGACGCGAAGTGTAGTGTAAAGTGGGAAAACCCCATAAACCGGCAACACATTGATTTACTCTAGTAAACTCTTTGATATGCGATAGTAGCTATGGTATTACGGTAAATGTAGTATTTCTTTTGAATGAATAATATTATGAATTATGTATATGTAGGTAGGTATACAGTGGAGCTTTTATTCGTATTGCAATGAAATTCGCTATTAAAGGTAATATTTTGTTCGAGGTTGAAATGCTCGGAGCAATTCGTTAACCAATCCTCTTTGGATCAATATCACCTCAGAAAGTTAATTCGATGAAATTCTCATGGAAGATAGATTTGCATATTAGGACGTCGAACCGTAAGAAGACAATTTCACTAACGTAAAACCAGAATTTCCCCGGGCAACTTCCTTCTAATTATCCAGAATAGACCCCAGAATACCGAATGACTCTATCATGACACAATTCACGCATCCAACCCGATTGATCAAACACTCCTCTCCATATTGTCCGACCCTGTCGTAACTGCTTTCTGGACCTCGTGTTATATGACATCGTAGACAACCAAACTTTCGCTTCTTCTTGAAACAGTATCTGGGTAATCGGTTTAACAACAACAATTAGGTTAAAAAAGAATAAGCTTCAAATAAAACATGCTCTCAGAAGGATTTAAATTTTTTATTGCAGAAGGTATGTACGTCTAACTGAGTTATTAGTTTCTAGCTGGATTTAAATTCGGACACTTATGATTTTGTAGACCAGATTGCCGTGAGAACTGATTTTCGTGAGAACGTTCCCTGCCGGAACGGAAATCATAAGTCGAGTTGTATGGTTGAGTATGGCCGTTCGTCATGGTGACTAACTTTGTTAGTAAATATGACTACTTTTCGGTATTATATTACCGATCTAGATCTCCCAAATTATAGAGAGGAGACGTGGTGAAGGATTTCTTCTCTGATCTTCTTCTAATGATCTGAGAGAGAAGAGACGTGGTCAAGGATTTCTTCCTGATCTTCTTCTAATGATCTGAGAGAGAGGACTCATGGTCAAGGATTTCTCCCTGATCTTCTTCTAATGATCTGAGAGTGAGGAGACGTGGTCAAGGATTTCTTCTCTGATATAATTTTTGTAACAGCTTCGTCAAACATAATATCAAAATCCGGTTTGACGATTTTAGTACTAGAATAATACTAGAATTGACTAAAAATAAAATTTACTACGATAACACAAGTATATCATTTATCGATAAAAACTCAACCCGAATCTTTAGTGCTGGACATTTACCAAGCGTCTAACCTTGGAAAAATAAAAAAGAAAAGGAAACTGAACTGAACACGAATTCATACCGATATGACCAGGACCTAACGGATATTCTAAATATTTATGTTTCTTCAATGAAAAATGTATGCTCCCGTGGACAATTAAGAGGATTTATGTAATACGATCATTGCTAGAATATATAGCAGATATATTAGCATTGAGATAGCGTACAAAGTATTTTGGCTAAATTTGTCGTTAAAGTTGAAAAAAAAATTATGAAAACAAAACACTATTGTTCTTGTTCAGATCTGTTCTGGAAAAAATATTAGACCTAGCTTTAAAAAAATACATTTCGAAAAGTATTTTTTAAGGTTATAATAGTCTATGAAATTCATTAAAAGATAATCGTTGGTATATTGTTTTGAATGACTCACAAAGCAAGTCCATACGTATTGTATAAAAAAATATAAAAAGTTTTTATTTGTATTTGAAAATGATACTATTGCTCATACACCAAAAAAGCTTTATACCAGTACCAACCAATGTATTACTCACTGATTATATTTCTCATTTTGATTTCATAATTTAAAGTAAAGTGTTTGCTTTCAAAATTTGAAATTGATAGTTTTAGGAAATGACTGAAACTAATGAAATATGAATATATAGCTGTATGTTAATATACATATCTGTAGGTTTTAATTACAAATGTAAATAAGCAACTTCCCACAGTCGATAAACCATTTTAAAACAAGGTTACTAGTAACTGGTCTAAACGCTAATGAGCCATTCATTTTTCATATGCATAATATTTGTGTGCATTTATCACTTAATATATATTTTAATATATATGTGCCTTGATGTTTATATTTCATGAACTGTTGGATAGATTAAAGTCTGGAGCATAAAATTCGATTTACAATTTAAATCACCTTTTTTCAATTTTAAATACATACATACACAAGCATGCACTGACTTCATAATTTTTTAGCTACCAAATAGTATTGGACTCACCTTTACTTCCTTTCAGAATGCTGCTGATGTTTGCACTGCCATTACCGTTACCATTGCTATTATTAATATTGCTACCGTTGCTACCGTTCATATTGCTACTCATGTTGTTGTTGTTATGATTGTGATTGCTCTGACTGTTAGTTGCTGACAACTGCTGATTGTTGATTGATGCCGTTGGCATGGCATTGCTCAGCTGTGTTAAAGGCGGTGGCGGCAATTGTGCTTGTGGCTGTGTTGGTGATGCGACATCCTCACGGGATGCATGCATGTTTGTCAGTGACTTTTTGCCAACACCACCAGCACCAGTGTGCACAGTGTGACTGTGATTGTGGCTGTTGTTGTGATTGCTATTGCCGGCAATGTTTCCGTTGGCAACATTTAAATTTGAATTTCCGTTAAATGTGGCTAAACTAGCTGCAACGGTGTTTGTTGTGGCCCCTGCTGTTGTTGTTGTTGCTGTTGCAGGTACCATCATCGTCGACAAGACATTGCTTGCGGCATGCGCGCCACCATGCGGCGCCGGCGGATGGTGATAATGATGGTGATGGTGATTCAACGCGCCACCGCTGTTTTGTGTGTCGGTTGGCGTTGCTATTCTTGTGGCCGTAACCACATCGCCATCGCACTGCTCGCTGGCACCGGAATTTATTGCCGTTCCTGTTGTTGTTGTGGCGGCTGTTGCCATGTTGGCAATTGTGGCTTGTGAATTTTTTGCTGCCAATGTTGGCATTTTCTCTACGCGAAATTGTCGTTCGCAGTTCGTTGTTGCTATTTTTGCTGTTTGTTGTTACTGTTTCGTAATTATTTTATTCTAGTACACTTTAATGAGATTTCTTTCTAATCTGTTTAATTACATTACATTAACTGTAGTAGAAAATTGCAAACATTTTGCCGCGTTTGTTTTGTGTGTCTTCACCGTCTGACGTTTGCGAGAAGCTTCATGCGTTTGTGTGCTTCACGATTTCACACGCGACTTTACGATACGCGCACTATTATTATCTTTATTTGCAATAGTTTTTTTTTACATTGTTTCGAGTTGCACTGCATTCTATTTGTGTTGATCTCCACAGTTTACTTACGGCATTCCGTAGTTACGTACACATGTTTGAGAAAATTTACTTTAGCAAAATGCACAATTTCCTCTGCTCCCAATGTTTTAATTTGCATACACGTATTCTAGCTGTCATCATAGTTATGTATTATATATAAAGCATATATTTATTTTTTTAGCTACGGAAAGAACTTCTTCACTTCACCAACACAACTGTCTTTTATTTTTAAATTCGTGTTTTTTTTGCTAAACATGTTTGTAATTTTCTTATTATTAGTAATTATCCACGTTAACACTTCACTTAATATTATTTATTTGAAATAAATATAGAAAATTGGGCTGCTTTCGTTGAAAAATATCTGGAAAAAATAAAAAAAAATATTAAATAAGGTATTTTTTTTTTCCAACTAAAAAATTAAATTAAAAATTATTAAATAAGATTTTTTTTTTAAATCTGGCAGACATGCAGAATCGGAAGATACATTTACATAAGTAAGGTCCTAAAGGTAGACCAAGTTAAGACGATACCAATGCAGTTAAGTCTACATAACATTTTAGATTTATCTAGAGCCCTCAAAGAGGCCTAACTTTGACAACATATTCGGGGAGACATGTATTTGTAATCTGTATCCTGTAATCTCTGATTACAATCGCCGGTTTGGTGCAATTTGGAAAAAATAGTTTAATTTTACACGCTGGAGCGGACTGACCGGAACAGTTCAACACTTCTACTGAATACTATTTTTTAGCACCCTAAAGAGTACTTCAACTAAAAAACGAATTTTTGAAAATCCTGCTCTGACCCAGCCCCTAACGGGATTATTCATCGACTCAGGATTTTCAACACAATTACAGTACAATATCAACAACAAACAGTTGAGGTAACTAAGATGGAAACTAATTCACAAAATCGCAAACTTTTTAATAGCTTATTGGTCATAAATAAAATGGCTTTATAAAATAAAAGTATACTTTTATTATGCATTTTAAAAGACCTGTCACATGTTACTGCAACTTCAGCCCGTGGACTTTGCCAACGGATATGAGATGGACAAGCTTATCCACGCTTAATATGTACGTCGAAAAGAGAAATGAAAATATTAATTTATTCACAGGTTTCGCAGCGCTTAAATGTCAAGCTTAAAATATTTGCAAAAAGCCAGAGACAAGTGAAAGGAAGCTTTAAATTGTATAATAGTTTATCTAATTTAAAATAAGTGTTACTTTTAAGACAAGACATATAAAAGCTTTTACGTTAGACGACAGATACGAAGACAGAAGAAACACGTATCTTAAGTAGTCATTGTCAGCGAAATATCAACCAATTACTTTTAAAAAGTCCCAATTACAACATTAAAATTATAATAAAAAGCGCAAAGTGCAAAAAAAGTAAACTTCAAGCTACAGCTAATCGTGGCCAAAGACCGCTAAACTCATTTAAACACGCGGCTTAACCTCAACGAATAAATCATATTCAGCTGCACCAGAGCAACAGCAAGGCGGTTAAGCGTAAAGACAACGGCAACAGACTTTGTGGCAATCACGTTGGAAAACAAAAGTGATTAATGTGTGAAAGATGCAGTGTGGAGCTAAAGAGTATGAAAGAGGAATGCCCAAAAAGCTAATGATGCAGTAGCTGGAATGCAGCACAGTGTGTTACGTGTGGAAAAAATTTAATAGAAATAAAAATTTATTTTCATAGATGGATGTTAAGTACAAGTTGTCAGAAAGTGAAAATATTTAGGAATTTCGGGATTACGAATAATTTTTGAAACATGAAAAATTTTAGTATTATTTAGCAATATTTTGCGTTTCTTTCGGTAATTCGAACTATGTGGCTTTCTAAAAAAATATCAGAATGGGGCGCTTTTGGAATTCCGTAATGCAAAAAAAGTTTCAAAATTATTCCATCTCATAAAGTAGTTAAAATATTTTCTTATAAAAATGTCAAATAAATAGTTCAAAGATGATCTTATAACATTTTTAGGAAGCTTTTAGAATTTCGGGATCCCGAAAATATTGTTTCCAATCCCGTAATCCAAATTACAATGACCGCTTATTATAACAGATGAAAATATAAGACTAAATAATTAATTCAAGAATGATCTTGTAATATTTTTTTAGAAAACATTCAGTATTTCTTCAGGATCCCTTATAATTTTGTTCTGAACTTATGTATATCATCTAACTGAAGATATTTGCTAAGTCACACTTGTTTTAATTAAAAGTGTAATGTAAATGACACACTGTCCATGTCTTAAATATTTAAAGCAACGAATTTCAACTTTTTCATATTATCACAATGGAAATTCGTCGGTTATTAACAAAGCATAGTTTAACAAGTAAGGAAGGGCTAAGTTCGGGTGTAACCGAACATTTTATACTCTCGCAATTTATTTATTTAATTTTATTTATATTATATAATACACAATTTGACCCACATATTTGTCATATATATTGTATAAAGTCCATTGAAACCATAATATTAGGTTAGAAGTACCGAGGTCCTCATGTTCGATATATGGGGCCTTGATAACCTATGGTCCGATTTCGGCGATTTTTAGAATGGGGCTGCCACACTATAAACGTATTATTTGTGCAAAGTTCTGCATCGATATCTTTACTAGTGCTTACTTTATATATTGTAAAGTAAACGATTCAGATCGTCTTAAAATTCTGGTATATAGGAAGTAGGCGTGGTTGAGAAGCGATTTGGCCTATTTTCACAACATATCATTGAGATGTAAGGAACCTATTACAAACCAAGTTTCATTGAAATCGGTCGAGTAGTTCCTGAGATATGGTTTTTAACCCATAAGTGGGCGACGCCACGCCCATTTTCCATTTTGTAAAACATCTGAGTGCAGCTTCCATCTGCCATTTCTTATGTGAAATTTAGTGTTTCTGACGTTTTTCGTTAGTGAGTTAATCCACTTTTAGTAATTTTCAACCTAACCTTTGAATGGGAGGTGGGCGTGGTTATTATCCGATTTCTTTCATTTTTGGACTGTATTATTATGTAGTATTGGTTTCCGAGATATGTACAAAAAAACTATTTGGGGGCGGGGCCACGCCCACCTCCCCAAAAAAAATTACATCCAAATATGTATGCCTCTTCATAGTGCGATCTTTCATACCAAATTTTATTTCCATAGCTTTAGTTATGGCACTTTATGTGTTTTCGGTTTTCGCCATTTTTTGGGCGTGGCAGTGGACCGATTTTGCTCCTTCCTATGGTGCCAAGAAATAAGATTGTCAAGTTTCATCAAGATATCTTAATTTTTACTCAAGTTACAGCTTGCACAGACGGACGGACGGACAGACAGACATTCAGATTTGAACTCCACTCTTCACCCTGATCACTTTGGTATATATAACCCTATATCTAACTCGTTTAGTTTTGGGTGTTACAAACAACCGTTATGTGAACAAAACTATAATACTCTCTAGCAACTTTGTTGCGAGAGTATAAAAATATATAAACATGTGAACTGAAAATTTTGCAAAAACACTACCATTGTTGTAAAATTCATTGCATTGGAAATTAAAAAAAACGCTATTTAACTCCGAAAATATTTTAATTTTGAAGTTAAACGCAAGTAAAATAAGATAAATCTACATGTGGACGTGTTTGAGAAATGACTGAAGCAACAGGCGCATACTCAACAAACACCAAAACGAGCTCAAATATGTGAAGACACCAACTGACTGACTCACTGGCGGACTGAGTGTTTGTATGATTGTATGAGCAATTGACTAACACCTAGACTTACTGACAGACTCTTCGAATTGTTGGCTTGGCAACTTGTTGTCTGCCTGACTACATGATGGATGGCTAAATGCGTCAGCCGCAAGTGGTTTGTGCGGTAATAGATGACAGCGCTGCCAAGTGCACTACTGCATTGCTGCGCTGTAACAATATCATCAGCCACCGACACGTTGAGAGCTGCTACAGCCTTCACAGCTAACGCAAAAAATTGCAGTCACATGACATTGTTGGTCGATCGACAGTGGCATTGTGCCGACAGTGCCACTGTGCGAATGATATTGTTGTTTTAATTATTTCCTTTTTTTAATTGTTAAATACCAATGCCAGCAGTCACGAAGAGATTATGATGTTAAAGAATTGATGAATGAACTACTATTTCCTTCATCGCAGGAATGTTTTTTTTTCTCTACTAACCACCAATTAGAAACTCACTTGAATAACATTAGCCTTTGTTTATATTCACTTGCAAAAGTATTTTGCTCACATTTTGGATTTTTTTTCACGAATTGTGCTGATTATAACAAGAGCGTACCTATACTTATTCTAAAAACATGAAATTCTCCAACTTATTGGTTGCAAACCAATTTATATTCTATACTAGGTGTGTAATCTTCAGTACGCGGCGCTTCAACAAATAACTTTAGGAGTTATCAGACTGTGCAAATGAATACGTGACAGTTTAGAATTTTAAAAAATAAAAAATGAGACATATTTTTATGTATGTTTGTATGTATAAAGCTTTCTGCATGCTTTTAGTTCTTCAATTTAGTAAATAAGAACACCTACAACTATTTTGCATTTTTTATACAAAAAATAAAATATTTACATATTATTTAAATACATATAATAAAGCTATTAATTTAAAGGGCAAAAAGTGCACCTAAACTCAATAATAAATATATCAACACAAATAAAAAAAGTAATAAAATTTTAGTTATGATATTAGTTAGGGGTTAATACACGTAGTTGAATACGAAATGTGTTAAGAAAGCAAACACAAAATAACAATAAAAGTAACGTCGAAGGAGAAGATAGTAATAAGCATTTCGTGGAAATCGTGATGACCAAGATCAAAGGTATGTAGCCAAAGGTATGCAGACACATATGTATGTATGTATGTATCTGATTGTGTGAGCATATTTAGGGTAAATGAAACTATGACGCATAACTTGTGGAGTAGAACGTCTTTTGAGGGAATCAAAGATAAAAAAGAATTCAAAAAACACTACAGATGCCGGGACAGCTTTGCTGCTTGTAAACAAAGAGAAGACGCTAAAAAAGAAATTCCAAGAAATCGAAATTTTCATTAAAATCTTATGAAATGCAAATGCGGGAGATAGATTACGCGTTGTATAGATACATATATACATATTCAGATTTTAAATAAATTTTTATTATTTCTTACAGATTTTCTAACAACAATTTTATTTAAGAATCTATTTTATAACGCCATATTTTATACAAAACATGCTATAAAAATTCAAATTCATTATGAAATAGTGAGATAAAATTATCAGATGCGATGTCAGTTGTTTATTTTATATTTTGAATTATAATAAAAACATAGGCGCAGTAGAACGAAGTGCATGGAAAATGCATTTAACCGTAGCGTGATGGGAAGCAATTTGTGTTATGAGGCGAATGCAATTATATTACACATATACATATATACTACATATGTATGTAGATATTATTAAGCATGTGAACTTAAAAATTTAAAATTTAAACAGAATACATAAGAGAATTTAATTTTTGGCTTGCCTGTCTTGCTCCTCGAATTTATTATTATCACATAGTAGATATAATTACGTACATATTTAGTTAAAATATTATCTGTAGCTAAAAGGATATTCTTTCATATTTAAATTTAATTTATTAAATTTTTAAATATTTCGTAACGTTTTTTATAAGTCACATAAAAGCAACAGTTGCTTAAAAGCATATTATTAATTTTCTGGCAACATTATTTTGGAGGGTAAAGTCTCTTTGTTTGACAAAGATATTAATAAATATGTTTATGATTTCAATAATTTAAGCAATTTTGTCGTAATTAAAAATAATTTTTTGTTCACTTTGTGAATAACGCCATGAAATTATACAAACATATAAATTCACAATTTTCACATAAAATACACTTTCATTCGAAACTACCGACTGACTTGGACATATGTAGTCGTTTTGTATTTTTTATATAATTTGAATTATTTGTAATGTGTATGTTTATTTATTGACACAATAAGCACCTACATATGCACATACATTGTGCATTAAATACACAAATATATGTACGTCTATAGGCAGATAAAGTTGAATTCCTCACAGAATGCGAAAAACAAACTTAACACCGCTGCACAAATGTTTACACAGTCAATAATGTTTGCAATTGATACAGCTGCCGAGGTAAAGGACGGGAAGCCGCTGTTGGTGAAAGATCGCCACTTTCCATTTTCACTCACAACAAATCAAAATCATACGCGATTAAATCACGTTTCACAACAAATAGTCGCCCAGTCAACAAATATGAAAAAAACACAGCATGTTTACATATAGACGCTAGAGCGGCACAACGAAGAAACACTAAGGTGACACGCATAACAAATGCAAAAAATACAACATCAGTCAATAATAAACAGCAAGCGAAATTACTTGTTAAAAGTTGTTGTGTGCTGACCACAAGTTATTTTATTGATGGTGTGTGTTCGAATTGTTTGTGGTAATGCTGCAGGTGTAGTTAAGTACTTACTGCAATAGCTTTATCTTTGCAAAAACAAAAATTTTAAATAACACCAACAACACAACAGCAAACACGTTAGACAACGACCGGACGGTGCAAACAAACATACATACACGTATCTATGTCTGCATGTGATGTTTCACAACATCACTACAAGTGCCTCGGATTACAACTTAACTATAAGCTCAGACGATGGCGTCTACAACGAACAAGCCAGCAGTGAAGATCTCACGCGCTGCCGAGACTTTTAAAACGCACTTGACTTTCTTTTCTACACCTTTTCCGCGAACGACTTGTCAGCCGGTTTCCACCAACTCCACCTGTTTGCTGCTCTGTCAATCGTTTGCCAAATAGTGCAAAAAAGTGCACACTGCTGTTTGGCCACTTTTTGCAAATATGTACGCTGTTATATTTACGTTTTTCAATAGACATTAGTTGTAAGAAAGTACAATTTGAATTATTCACTTCCACTTGTATGTATGTAGTTGCCAATGCATATTTATATTCAAATAGTAAAACTTAATAAACCCACAAAATATGTAGTTATATGTATAGTGTACATACATAAATATGTAAATAGCTGTTCAATGAAATACACACTCCAGCAACAGATGTAAACCAGAAACCAGCGTACCGAGCGCACACAACCAACACGTACGACGAACGAATCGAACTAAAGTTGATGCAAGCGTTCGCCACAATTATCTGCTATCAACTCGCTGCTGTTGCATTCGAACATCTGACAACTTCTTTAGCAATGTTGGGCCTGCGTTAATTGTGGGAGCAATATTTCAAATAGACCATAGCACATGTGCTACAAGAGGCTTTCTACTGATGTGTGTGTTTGTTGGAACATAAAGTATTCATCTTATAGTTTTTGAGACATGATATGGAGATGACAGCTATCAAGTGAATAGAACTTCGGATCCAACACGTTAACATAAAAAGGTTTCCATAACTTTACTACCGGAGAAAGGTACGTTTTGACTCTACTTGTTTAGCGGCTTTCCCCAACGGGCAAAAGTGAGAAAAGTGCAGACAATATTGATGTTTGGCTTTGCAGGAACCCGACTTTATATCGTATCAAGAGCTTTCTTGTAGCTGTTAAGGCAACCATAAGTCAGCAATCTAAAATTCTGTACTAGCCATCGATTAAAAAAGTAATTATTCATAATACATTAGTAAACTTATCATACAGTTAATGCTTAAAGATACTCACCAAACTGGATATTGTTACAGCGGCCTTTGATAATATATAATCCGAGTCAATTGTAAATAATTTTTTTTGTAGTGTATTATTTTTGGCTAAAAACATGTTGTTTGCATGAAAAACCCTACAATTAATTAATAATATTAATTTATTAGTTTATTAGTTTTAGCTAAGGCATTTAATATACAAACACCTAAAAGATTTATTTTCTACATTCTGATTAGAATTGCCATTTTTATTAGCCTTTATTTCACTTTAGACCGTCGTTTTAATTAATAGGCTTCGTAGACAGACACTTAATATAGCCAATTAGTAAATTATCTATACATTAAGTACAATAAGAGTATATATGCAACTAATTGACTAAATTAAGTGCAGTCTGAAGCGGTTAAAAAGCATGACTGCCTTCAAATACGCGATGAAACACACACACAAATGTATGACTGCCTGCATATGTATATAAATTTTGAAGTGCTTGTTGAACTTGTTTATTTTAATGTTTTGTGATTTAATTCTTAAACCAATTTACCAGTTTTTATATAATAATAACATAAAGCATTCTGCTACAACTAAAAATGTGTTAATATTTCAGCGCAGACCACCTGTAATGTTACACTTGGCTAACTTGTATGCACCTGTGTCCGACATTTTCACCCGCGCACAATCATCCCCTTCCCCAATAGTGTTGGTTTTAGTATTTAGTTCAACGCTTATACATTCTAAACAACACTTAATCCTTACACAAAATATATTTTCATGTATATTCACAAATCTATATAACACAACTTTATATTTTCTGCAAACACTTATTTAATTTTCCCAATAAAGTTACCAATCATTTTCACATACCTACACACATACATATGAATGTAGTTTAGAAACGACGCTTCATTAGCAAACAAGTGGTTTAAGAGAATTGAATTTGATAGATTTACATATTTGAGGTACTTCTAATAATATATATTCGTTTTATCACTACTAGGCACTATTATTATATTATATATATAAATAACTCAATTCCGGATTAAGGAATTTTATAAAGACAAAAATCAAAACAAAAACCTTTCCGAAAATCGCGTTGCGCATTTTTTCGGAATTTGCTCTCCGAAAACGTAGGCTTGCAACCCTGAACAGATTTGTACAAGATCAACTTTAGTTATTGACCGTAACAGGGTGAACAAGAGAGAAAAAATTAAATACACACGAAACAAATAAATTTGTATATAAACAAAAACAAATTATTATCTGATTTATAATTTCTAGTATGTTTTTGATAAGATAAATAAACATATTTCAAATTAAAATTTGGTAGAAATGTATGTAATTGTATATAACAGTTCGTTTCAGTACATACAACCCTGCATATGTTTTTATCACCTATGAATCATCAAGTCAAAAACACGATTTACCTCGACCAATCAGAAAACACCAAGTCAGTAAATGAAAACAAATGCGTAAAAAAACACTACAAGTACAAAGATTACAAATCACCAGTTCAAATTGAACACGACAGCGATTGAAGTTGAATGCGCAGATTTTTATAGATACCTTGTAAAGTGCGGAAGAAAAAAGTCAAGGCTTGAGAAATGCAGCAGAACTTAACTCGACATAAACGTAAAAACAAATTGGATAAAAGTAAATACTAAAGACACGTCAGTCTTAAATAATAAGCGAAAGTGTAAACATGAAATAGAAAAAAATATTACAATTTAAAGTCGAAGAAGCTGTAATGCCTCATTAGAAATTAACAACACCTCGGATAAGGTCATCATAAAAATATATTTTATTGAAAACTCGGTAAACCTTTAAGTAAAACGGACTCGAGCAGAATACACTATGGCAGCGACAGCACCAGCCGTTTTTATAACCGTGCCCAAGTACGTGGCTATAACACACACTCCAACCATGACATTGCCGAAGATAAGGCCAGCACCAACAACCACGTCATTGCAAGGAACAACCACATTAGCAAACAATGGGTTGGTTGAGGATGGTGCTTCAGCGCCCCGTGGCAAAAAGCGTCGCCTTGACCATCTAACATGGGAAGAAAAAGTGCAAAGAAAGTGAGTACAGATTTTTTTTTATTTGTAAACTTTATTAATGTCTAAAAAAAATAATTGCAGAAAATTAAAGAATCGTGTTGCCGCACAGACATCACGCGACCGTAAGAAAGCACGAATGGAAGACATGGAACACGAAATAGATGAACTAACACAAAAGACAGAAATTTTACAAAATAAATGTGAAAGCTTGCAAGCAATCAACGAATCACTACTTGAGAAAAATCGCAAATTGGACATGGAAGTAGAACTGCTCCGTCAAAAACTCAACGAAGTGCAACAACAACAGAAGAAACAGCAAGAACAACTAGCCAGTAATGCAGCCAAATTGAATGCTAAAACAACAGTTGAATCTTGTGCCGGCTGTGAGTCCATACTCAATGGATCTGCAGTATCCATATATACTGACCCTCTGCAGCAGGGATCAACACAAATGGACTCTCAGTCGACAGAAGAACAACTGAAAAAGAGCAACTCAGTGGCGTCACTATGGAGGATTATTGCACTCTGCCTACTCTTCAAGATATGCTCCTCGTCGACGAAGAATTCGATGCCAGCAAATTGGAAGAACTTGCCGAAAGCCTCTTGGCCGATATCGCAGCAGACATGGAAGCTGGTGATGGAGCGTGCAATGAAAATGTTGCCAAAATTGCAAGCAACACAGAGCGATTGTCTGGATCAGTGGTGGGGACCAAAACAGAGCGCTTGGAATCCAGCCAACATACAAACACACAAAGTGTCAGCTTAAATGCGGAAAGATGGACGCCATCCACACAACAGAATGCAAATGCAAAATTACAAAATAAATTACCTACAGCGATAACAGAACCGTTAAAAACTACGTCAGACAGTAATCTTATAACGATTGCAGCAGCAGCACCTACAATAACTACGGATAAGGAAATATTTAGAATACAACAAGCAAATGACATACACTCAATACCACCGGATACAGTGTACGGCACATACGATGCCAAAACAAATTCCATAACAATTGTAATGGATGATGATGCAGTGCCAGTAAATGAGGCCGTCGAAGAAATATACTGTGATGGTGAAAAACCGCAGATGTGTGATGAAATCAAATATCCCACGCCCGCCACCACACCCTCACAAGTTTTTCTCAATGTGGTCGACGATTCGGATGATGACATGAACTTCGATCCGATCGAACGATTTCTACGTCCCAAGCGGCCGCTAGCGAAATCACCTGCACCGTCACTGCATTCTACCGCCTCAGATCATGGTTATGAATCGATTATTGGTTCTCCAACATCCGCAGCGACGGAGCAGTTCGATACGAGCGTAGAAGATTTCGGCTGGCAGGGTAGCTTTAACGATTTGTTTCCCAGTTTGATATAAGTAGCCACATGCTACTTGCATGTTATATTCTCAATAGTTTTTCGATAGTAAGTTGTAGCTATGTAAAGTACGAGTGTACGCCATGTCACATAGATGCTGTAAATATGCAATAGTTATAGGTTTAATGTTAGACTTAGTGTTAATTTATATAATAATATGACTAATCTAATTGGGTACGTTATTATCAATTTGAGTCGACTCAGTCGTAAAGTGGCTTTGTTGAGAGCAGACATTTTGTATACATATGTATGTAATGCTGAAAATGCTCAAATCACGTTAAAGTTAATTGTAATATTTTTTTTTACATTTTGTAAATTATACTATTTATCGCTGTATGTGTATTTGAAATATGAATTTAGTGATTTATTTTGTAGTTTTAAGTGCATTTTAGAAATGGATGGAGCCCATTTGAAAAAAAAAGCTTACAAATAAAATATTAAAACACCAAGTCAAAAAGTTGTCTTATTTTGTAACAAGAAAGATTAAAGATAATTCAGCCAACGAAATTAAGGGGTAGTCAGAGACACGAAAAAATGAGAAGCTTGAGTAATTTTTTTTGCTATTAAAGAAATGGTAGCATATGCTGCATTCAGTAAACCATTTGTTATGCGTTTTTAGTACTCTATAAGTTTTTATGGAGTACTATTTATATTTAATTCAAATAAAATTACAACAAAATATTTTAAAAGTCTTGATTGTTACATTATATTATATTTTTGCGGATATGCACGAGTCTTTTGGGACGAAAATAAAACTAATTTTCATAAAACTAATTTAAAATTAAATTTTATAATAAAGTAAAAGCACTAAAAATAATTTCATATAAAATACATATGTATGGAGTGAGGATAATTGTCATATCTTCAACCGAAATTTCAAAACAAAAAGTTTCTTGTATTATTCCTGTACTTACACATATGTGACCTAAATTACTTAACATAGGTATGTACGTATGTGTTATGAGTGATTGCGACTGGCGTGAATATGTTTTTTCAGCTATAATCAGCCACTTAGAGCAGATACTTATTAGTTATAGACACACAAAAAATCAATAAATGTATATATGTACATACATACATGATAGCCAATAAAAATACTTTTCTTTTTTTCACCATTCGTTGCCATTGCACATCACTTCGTTTTCTCTGTGCATATAACTAATATGTTGACATTATGATTTTATGTGCATATTTGAGTTATTTGTAAAATAATTTTCTGTTATCTGTGACAATATAAAAATATGAACTTTTTCATATAAAATTGCTTTTGAGTTGTTAATAAATTCAGACATCCTGGTTTTACATACAAATGCTTATATAAAATAATTATTACGTATAAAATACGAACTAAAATTTTCGCCTTTCTATATTATGCCGCATATTTCAAATGCAGCACTTGCTAATAAACTGCATATAACGTAAACAGTACGAACAAAATAAACTAAAGGACAAATTACAATTTATTTATATTTATAATTTTGTACTAAAATAATTTTTATATAAACGTACTAAGAACTAAACATAGTGTTAATATATTCGTCTGCAACAGTTGCAATCTCATTGCAACGCACTGCAGTGCTTAATATCCACATCTTAAGTTTGTATAGCTAAGCGCTCAATAGACTTTCGGCAATATATAGTAGCGCACTTTGTTGCAGTAGCGTACCCAAGATGAGTGATAACGCGACATATTGCGCGCTTGCAGTCGTTGTGTGCGATGCAACAACACAACGCACAGCAATAATATGCAAATTAGTGGGGGCCAGGCGAAGCGCAAAAACAAAGGCATTGCTAAAGCACACAGAATCATCAGTTCACCAGTGTAATTAGGCTGACGTAGACGGCCCCATAATGGGCCGAGTAAAAGTCGACGTCCCTGATATGTGTGTATAGTTTCGATGCCGTCAAAGTATTCATTTGAGGGATTCACACGATATTTATACTTGACAGCACTGCTAATACGTTTAAGCAGCAAACCGGCAATGAGTAAAGTGATTGGTACATAAGCGGCAAAGCAGCATGACAGTGGTGTTGACACTTGCTTGTCGCGTTCAAGTTGTTGCTCAAAGAAGTAGCGTGCCACCGCTGTTATTAAGTTTGGTGTAGCGGCGTAGCGTAACAATAACAATGCACCGAAACCTTCGCCTTGCAGATCAAACGATGATGCCATATGGTGTTCGAATATTAAAGCATCCCAAACATATGCTAGCAGCATACCTGAAGTGAGTAGAGCAGCGCTATCATATTGTATGTTGTTGTAATAGTACATAGCTGTGCTCCAGATGCCATCTTCAATAGGCGGATTTACAGGTAACGCTATTTGTTTTAATAAGAGACTCTCCGCATAGAGCAGCGTCATTAGCAAGTTCATGCGATAAAATACCACTTTGAATTCGATAAAATCTAACCATTTCGGATTCACTTGTCTGCCTTGTGCGAAGTCCACCAAAAAGTTACCCGTTTTACCATATATATTTTGATGTACACGATTTGCGCGCCCGTTTATTGCGAAGGAACGCAGGTAAGCCCAAGATGCTAAGACAAAAGCATTTATACAGCTATATACGAAAAATCTTGATTGATTTTGCAACAAGAAATCGGGTAACCCGATATTTTTATATTGCGCATAACCAAGCGTCAATGTAATTATGATTGCTATAGGCAACCCATTAAATTTATATTCAATTCCATAGTATGGGCTCGTGCGTTCGGTGGGTAAACGTACGTAAAGTCCAAAAAGCAACGCAGATAATACAATCACTGCCACATTAAATATGAAAAATATTAAAGCAGCTGGACCGTAAAAAATCTGTTTCCATATATCGCCATTTTTTACCGATTCGATATCCAAATAAGGCATTCTCAACTCACACACATTCTTCTGGCAACACCATTGTAAATAATACACTAAGCAGGGCGCAAATATCATTAATAGCGTTGCTCCTATCCATCCACCAAATTCTCTTGGTATCTCTAATTGCCGACAATTTTGTCCAATCGCTGAAGTGGAATATGAATGCTGAGCGCTAACGTTAAAACTTTTGTAATCCTCAATTTCTTCCTCCTCCTCGTCAGCATCATCTTCCCCCATGCGCCCGCTGGTTTCATTATCAGAAAACTCTGCCTTGGAAGAAGCACCATCATCGTAGATAGATCGTGATATGGAGCGGCTGTAACGGCTCTCGAGTTCAGTATTTGTTGTTGGCGTGTGTGTACCTTCACGCTTTTCTCCATCGATGGCCTTTGACACAGAACGACGTATGTAATCTGATAATTTTTGAAACTCGTTATCCAACGCAGATGTTGTTGAACGTATTTCAATAGTTTTTTGAGTGCTACTACTGCTATAAGTGCTGTGTATAGAGGATGAGGACTTCGTTGCAAAGCGCGGTGAACTTCTGCCGCCAGTGCTAAGATTCGATCCGACTATAGTGGGTATGCGTGTTTTGGATGTAGTGGTTTTAGGTATTGCCGTCTAATTGGATAGTACTAAATTAGTATTATTAATAAACTATCGTTTATTTTTCTTACCTCTTTTAGCTCTTTAAGTGGAGATGATCTAATCAAAATTGTAGTTGTTGATGGCGCTGACGTTAACAGTGATGATCCTGGACGTGAAGAGCGGGTGGTACGGCCAGGCGATGCGCGTCTTGCCGGTGAAACGTTTGTCTTCGACGTACTCCGTTTGTTAGGCACATTTACATGTGTACTTGTTGTGCTCGATTTTTCAGTTGGTGTTAATGTTACCGAAACGTCTTTGCGTTTAGGTCGTCCTCTAGTACGCCGATTCTCCATTGTTCATCAATTTATAGATCTATAAACTCTATTTAGTGTATAAATTAATATATGAAACAAAATATTAAACAAATTATCGTGTTCAATTGGAATTTATGAGTTTATCGAATGCAACATTCTTTCGCGCGCCACACGAAGTCGACGTCGACGTTACTGTACATTTTTGTTTTTGATTGCTGCAGTGTGGCGCTGCCGATATTTTTACACGCTCAACATAGCTCGAAACTTAAAATATATACTTACCTAATAGTTATTTCGTTTAACACACAGTTTTGAAATTAGCCTTGTATAATTTAATAATTTAACCAATAATTTGTATTTTATTTATTAAATCCAATTTGTCACAAAATTTTTACACAAATAATGCCGCTTCAACTTTTGGTACAAATGAATATGTATGTATAGGCGTTGAAAAGGGAGAGTATATAAAAGAAAAAGAACTAATGCATCTTCAGGGGGGTTAGTGGCAGAAAAAACATGTGTGTGTGAGTGAAACAAATAAAAAAGACAGCTGAAAAGTTCTAGTACATGTAGTGTTGGATAACAAAGAATTAAGGTAGATGTTAACAAAAATTAATACATTTATTAAACAGACGGATTTAGCCAAATACAAAATAAAATATTGTTAATGTGCCAAATTAAAATAATAGATTTACACAGAAATACATTAAGCAATTACAAAACTCATATTTTTCAGTTAATTACAACAAATCAAATATAAAGGTTATATAAAAACGTATTTTTAAATATCTGGCAACTTATTGGTGCTGTCAGATAGGTGCATTTCGTAAGTTTAGAAAATATACTCGCAATTGCAATACAGAACAAAAAAAAGGAGTAGAGGAAAATTTGGAAAATTATTGAATTGTTTTCCCTATATTTCTTGTTCCACCGGAATCATAAAGTAAGCAAGAAAATATAAATTTGAATACCTAAAAGAACATTATTTGTTTCAGTAGTTTATATAAAAATTTTCCTTTGTCCGTCAAACTAAAAATTTTCTTTGTTTTTCCAAACATTCCATTTGGCTTTATTTCCTGTCTGCCGTCTGTGCTGCTGTAAAATTCGGTAATACCGCTGCAAAAAAAAAAATCCAACGGAACATAGTCATAAATAGTGTGAAGTGTCGACGACCGCTTATTGTGACATAATCTTGGAAAACCACAACACAGTCACTAACACAACTTCGGACGTCAGGCAGGAATTTTACCCAAAAAAAGCCTGCCAAGAAAAGCAACCAAATAGTTAACTCGTTATATAGAATGGCTACACCACAATCTCCAACCCGTATGTTCAATGGTCTGGATGAAGATATTTATAATGAAGCAAAATTTGCACATGAAATAAATGACAAAATGCGTGTTCCTAAGCGCATTAAAGCAACAGGAGAATTCTCTGACGAAGATTTACTTTTATCCAATCAAAATGGTTTAATTAATTCGTGGAATTATCACGATAAAATTGACATGAACGTACCAGATCGTATAGTGGTATTAGGTCATAATCAACATCTCGAGACACGCTCAGCACCACGAGAAATACAACTGGAAAACTCAATTCTACCAAAGAACCCAACGGTGAGCATGGTACGTGTACAGACACCACCTCGTGTTATCACACTGAATGAACACCATTTCCCATCTGCTTCGGAGGAGAGTTCACCACATCGATATGATGATGGTGCCGACTTTGAAGATGGCGATTACGATGACGATGATGATACACGTCCACCTCCTTATGTGCGCGCTAACGGTATAGGCCATGCACAAGTCGGTTTTCATCCCACTGACTCCAATTCTGTGGAATCTGACTCACAAGTAAGTTTGACATAAAAGTAAACAATAAATTGTCATGTAATGTAATCACAACAACACTGTGACACATTATATAAATAATTTATACAAATATGCGGTTTAACTTTGAAACATTTATTAGTTAATAATTAATTAAACATTTAACAATTTTTAGTACTAAAAAAACTATTTTTGACTGAAAAAAAATACTTGTTGAGTGTATAGAACCACAAGATTGCTCAACACAAAATTTCAAACAAATTCATTGTGAAAATTAAAGACATTATTAAAAGAATTATTCAATATATTTTGCTAAGAAGAAGAATTTTTATCGATTTGCCAAACCGTAAACAAACTTTTGTGAAATGTTAAATGCTTTGAAAACAGTCCCTTTAAAAGATTTGCTGGTACGCTGACCAAGTTTTTAGTAAGTTTCATTTATATCATTTTTATTTTTGTCTCGTTCCAGTTGACTACAGGTGGTGCCAGCAAACGTTCGCAGCAATTGGTATACAACAACAATGACACATCAATTGTCAGCCATCGCGAAGGTACACCTATGGGCGAGCTGACACCACATGAAGAGATCCTCTATTTACGTCGGCAATTAGCCAAACTAAATCGTCGCGTATTGAACATTGAAATCAGTAACGAACAGCGTCTGCAACGCGAAAAAATCGTGTATTGTTTGGGATTAGCGTATTTCGTATTGAAGGCTGTCTTCTGGCTAAATCGTAATTGAATTTTATATTAAGTACATAACACGCATACAACCGAGGAGAGCATTAGTGCGCGCTAAACGACGCATTTTAATGAAATTTTGCAAGTCGTTGAAATTTTTTGGGGTTTGAGAGTTACGTGAAAATGTTATTGGTTGGGGGTGATAGTGTAAGTACGCGCTAATGCTAATTTCTATATTAACACAATGTTTTTCTTTTTTTTTTGGTTTTATTTTTATATTTGTAGCAATATAGAAAGTGTGTATTTGAATTTAAACTTGTAAACCTACGAACATTTGATTTGATTTAGCCTAAATTATTTCAATAAAAATAATTGTTAATATGAGCCTGTATCGAAGTAAAATAAAAATATTGAAAAACTATAAAGAAAGCATAACTTGAGCGGAAAATACCACTACATAACATATTTGAAAAGCAGCTGCTTTGCTGAGCTAAATATTTATGTTTATTTCGATATTTGCCTATAATTTATACATATACATACAAAAAATAGCGTCAATTTCTAATAATAGTGGAAATAATTATTTTACGTGATTTATTTCTGATATTCTTACTTTATTTGAATTTTAAGAATTGCATGCATACAAACGCTGACTTTTAATTTTACTGGTATTTATATGCGTCTATTTCTATTTATAAAATTTCATTACAATAATTTCTACTCTAATGCCATATTATTGTTAAATATGTTAAACATGAAAGAAGAAATGAAACTAGTTAGAAAAAATATGCAGTACGTTGTCTATGTTAACTTGTTTATTATTTAATAAAAGTGCGGATCTATACAACAGTTGTGACTTAACAGAATACGCCAAATACGATTTTAAAGGTATTAAAGTACATTGCTTTATAAAGAGGCTGGAAACATATTTATAAATCAAACATTGTTTTGTTATTTTCGTATTTAATATTGAAAATAAACCGAGAGATTGATGTTAGAGCGCAAATAGCAACTTTACTACGACTATCGATTCCATATACAATTGCAGCTATTATCTTTTTTGAAATAAAAACAAAGTTTTGCACATTAAATATAGTGACTTTCGCACCGATCTTGTTTTGGATATATATGTTTGAACTTACTCGTTCAGTTGCCTCTATATCATTGTCAAACATGTTCTCAAGATGCGATGTTGTAACCATTTCTGCGGTGTCTTCTAGTCTCACATTACCTTTAACTTTTTATTAGTAAGATAGCAAAAAATATTTTCTTCGCAAATACCTAAATTATAAGATCCGAGTTTGCTATGATTTCACTTTTCTTTACTATATTCACTAGCTCGATTCGCAGTCAAACATGGCCAATCAATTTACAACTTGACTTTGGGTGCGCAATTTCTAATTAGTTGCAATACTACTAACCTATCATATATTTTGACATCTACATCATTGAAATCCTTGCAAACCTGGAATTTAATGGTCATGCACCATTCCAACAAAATGGTGTCATAACTAGCTATACGCACCAATAGCCCAATTGCACCTTGACTCAGTGAAGCACCCTAATTCGCATTAATACAACCTCTCATGTAATACGTTAAGTATATGTAAATTCAGTCACATATATAATAGTACTTTTTATTCTTTTTTTCACGACTTCCGACAATCACTTATATTAATGTAACTATGCATTTTCATTCAATTTACAAGTTTTTTTTTTATTTAAGTATATAATATTAAATTAAATGCAATTTCTTTACGTTACTTTGCATATTACTTTTTCTACAACTAAAGACTTTTTATATCATAAATGCATTTTTCTTTTTACTGTTTTTTGATGTTCTTGAAATTTTGTGCAAATTCGTTTTAAAAAAATGAACTATTTTACGACATATACCATATGAATATAAATGTGTTGTGAGAAAATATATAAAGATGGTTACAGATGAGCAAGCTGGTCCTTTTAGTGTATATTGAAAGTATGTGTTTGCTATAATTAATTCAGTATTTCAACTAAAATTAATCGCTTTCTTCATCCTCCTCATCATCTTCATCTTCAGACTCTTGCTTCTTGCTCTTTTTGGCTGGCTTTTTTGCCGCCTTACCACGCTTCTTGGTGGTGCCATTTGCTGTGCTACCTCCATTCGCTTCGAATTCTCTTACGGCGTCTTCGTAATTCTCCTTAGCCTGAGCCGCTTTTGCTTCCCATTCCTATCAGAGTCAGAAAATACAATTAATAAAAGTTAAATTTCAATTCCTAACAATTTTGAAATTTTTTTCACAACTCACCGATTTGTCCTTCATTTTTTTTTTTACACCAAGATCTTTGCGTAAAATCTTCCATGTGGTCGAATAACACAAACCCAATTGCTGCGAACGGCGACGAATCGACATTTCACGGTCTTCAGCCACACTCTCAGAAACAGACGCAATATTCTCTTCTGTACGCACTGTACGCATTCGTGGGGTTGGTTTATTGTCCAATAAAGTAAACTGAGTGCGAAACTTGGTCACAATCGCATTAATTGTTTGCTCACTTGGTCGATTATGTAGACCATAAATCGGACGTAAAGCGCGAAACACATTTCGAACCGAACACTGATTTTGGTAATAAAATTCAATGATTTGCAAGCGTTGCTCGTTAGTAAGTCTATTCATGATGAAATGTCAAAGCATACTGAGCATTGTATAGAGAAGTAGAGAAACTATCAGCTGATAAAACGTAAACAATCCACAGCTGAGAGACGTTCATGGAGAACTGTCAAGTAGTCCTTGGGGGTAGGTTTCTTTGGGCGTCCAAGATGGCTGACTTTTTACCGGAAAATGGTTGCATTGTAGAATTTTTGCGAAATTTAATGAAAAGTTGTAAAAAAATACAGATTACTTGAAAGCATTCAATATTTTATCGATATAAAAAGGGTTCCTCTTTACACTGAATATTACAGTAGTCGTTTTTACTTCCAAATTTAAGAATAATGAAAGCATTTATTTGGGCTTCATTTTATCGAATGTGGTGGCATAATTATTCACCACAGAAATATGGTAGCAAGAATTGAGCAACCATGTAAGTTATTTGACAGTTTCTCTAGTTGTTGTTTTTGCTTTTCATAATTAAAGCTTTATTGGAATAGGGTAGCAAAAGAATAAAACGAACAAGTTATAAAAAGGCAGTACATCCGTATTAATTATGGAAAAGGGCACAATGAACAGAATTTAATTTAATATAGGTAATATATAATGTATTGTACTCATTTGTAAATATAGTGTAAATTTTTTTGATTTATATGATTTAGCGTTAGCTGTTTAAAAGGGACAAATATTTACACAATTTGAAAAAAACCTTAACTTCGTATGTAGGTCTAATGTATTGTCCAATACCTGAGACAGACATGTAGTATACATTGTAGTATGCTTCAGAAACCATATGTGTATCACCGGTTTTCCGAATTTTGTTTGAAAGCAAATGGTGTTCCGTACTACAATAGAGTTCTAGAAACCATTGAAATTTTGTGGTGTTGTGAAATGTACTACAATGGATTGCATTGAACACACCGAAAGCTTTAAGCTCTTCTGCCACAATCATATGTTTTTTGACATTTTGACATGTAGAAAATAAATTAAATTCAAAATTAATTGATATCAAAAAACAAAATTTGAAAAAAAAATGTGAAAAATATGTAATATGTTTGTAATAATATGTAATATGTAATAATTATATTGAAAAATAATATTTTACGATTGCTTGAAGTTATAACTAAGTCAGGATAAATTTTCCTGCCTGTTATTCATAATTACAATTTGGTTGAATTTATTTGTATCAGCTGATGAATGTAAACTTAGTACAATATAAACATAACACGCATACAACCGAGGAGAGCATTAGTGCGCGCTAAACGACGCATTTTGATGAAATTTTGCAAGTCGTTGAAATTTTTTGGGGTTTGAGAGTTACGTGAAAATGTTATTGGTTGGGGGTGATAGTGTAAGTACGCGCTAATGCTAATTTCTATATTAACACAATGTTTTTCTTTTTTTTTTGGGTTTTATTTTTATATTTGTAGCAATATAGAAAGTGTGTATTTGAATTTAAACTTGTAAACCTACGAACATTTGATTTGATTTAGCCTAAATTATTTCAATATAAAATAATTGTTAATATGAGCCTGTATCGAAGTAAAATAAAAATATTGAAAAACTATAAAGAAAGCATAACTTGAGCGGAAAATACCACTACATAACATATTTGAAAAGCAGCTGCTTTGCTGAGCTAAATATTTATGTTTATTTCGATATTTGCCTATATATTTATACATATACATACAAAAAATAGCGTCAATTTCTAATAATAGTGGAAATAATTATTTTACGTGATTTATTTCTGATATTCTTACTTTATTTGAATTTTAAGAATTGCATGCATACAAACGCTGACTTTTAATTTTACTGGTATTTATATGCGTCTATTTCTATTTATAAAATTTCATTACAATAATTTCTACTCTAATGCCATATTATTGTTAAATATGTTAAACATGAAAGAAGAAATGAAACTAGTTAGAAAAAATATGCAGTACGTTGTCTATGTTAACTTGTTTATTATTTAATAAAAGTGCGGATCTATACAACAGTTGTGACTTAACAGAATACGCGAAATACGATTTTAAAGGTATTAAAGTACATTGCTTTATAAAGAGGCTGGAAACGTATTTATAAATCAAATATTGTGTTTTGTTACTTTCATATTTAATATTGAAAATAAACCCGAGTGATTGATGTTAGAGCGCTAATAGCAACTTTACTACGACAATCGATTCCATATACAATTTCAGCTATTATCTTATTTGAAATATAAACAAAGTTTCACGCATTTAAGATAGTGACTTTCGCACCGATCTTGTTTTGGATATAAACGTTTGAGCTTACTCGTTCAGTTGCCTCTATATCATTGTCAAACATGTTCTCAAGATGCGATGTTGTAACCATTTCTGCGGTGTCTACTAGTCTCACATTACCTTTAACTTTTTATTAGTAAGATAGCAACAAATATTTTCTTCGCAAATACCTAAATTATATGATCCGAGTTTGATATGATTTCACTTTTCTTTACTATATTTACTAGCTCGATTCGCAGTCAAACATGGCGAATCAATTTACAACTTGACTTTGGGTGCGCAATTTCTAATTAGTTGCAATACTACTAACCTACTGTATATTTTGACATCTACATCATTGAAATTCTTGCAAACCTGGAATTTAATAGTCATGCACCATTCCAACAAAATGGTGTCATAACTAGCTATACGCACAAATAGCCCAATTGCACCTTGACTCAGTGAAGCACCCTAATTCGCATTAATACAACCTCTCATGTAATACGTTAAGTATATGTAAATTCAGTCACTATATAATAGTACTTTTTATTCTTTTTTTCACGACTTCCGACAATCACTTATATTAATGTAACTATGCATTTTCATTCAATTTACAAGTTTTTTTTTTTATTTAAGTATATAATATTAAATTAAATGCAATTTCTTTACGTTACTTTGCATATTACTTTTTCTACAACTAAAGACTTTTTATATCATAAATGCATTTTTCTTTTTACTGTTTTTTGATGTTCTTGAAATTTTGTGCAAATTCGTTTTAAAAAAATGAACTATTTTACGACATATACCATATGAATATAAATGTGTTGTGAGAAAATATATAAAGATGGTTACAGATGAGCAAGCTGGTCCTTTTAGTGTATATTGAAAGTATGTGTTTGCTATAATTAATTGAGTATTTCAACTAAAATTAATCGCTTTCTTCATCCTCCTCATCATCTTCATCTTCAGACTCTTGCTTCTTGCTCTTTTTGGCGGGCTTTTTCGCCGCCTTACCACGCTTCTTGGTGGTGCCATTTGCAGTGCTACCTCCATTCGCTTCGAATTCTCTTACGGCGTCTTCGTAATTCTCCTTAGCCTGAGCCGCTTTTGCTTCCCATTCCTATCAGAGTCAGAAAATACAATTAATAAAAGTTAAATTTCAATTTCTTACAATTTTGAAATTTTTTCACAACTCACCGATTTGTCTTTCATTGCACGCCATAATTCTCCACCCTTTTTCGCGACTTCAGTCACTTTAATGCCGGGATTTTCGCGCTTAATTTGATCGCGTGCGCTGTTGAGCCAGATCATGTATGCGGATAGAGGACGCTTTGGTTTATCAGACATATTTACTGTTTTTTTTCTTTAGTAGGTGATGTATGAATTAAAACTCAAATTTTCAGATTGTGTCTGGAAGTAAAAATACATTATTTAATTATATGATATAATATTCATAATTTATATTTTAAATAAAGTAGTTAAGAAATTATAATGTAGCAGCTGAAACAAAAATAATTCTAAGGGGACACTATATACAGCATCATTCATTTAAACTTTCTTCCGAAACGCACCAAGCGTGAAAACGTCGATTTTTATTTGATATACAATTCAATATAGATGCTTCAAGTAAAGCTAAACATATAAATAGCGCGCGTTTTCAAATAATTTTAGGCTTCAAACACTTTCGTGAGACACCCGCAGTGTTGCTGAATTATCTTTTTATATGCACGCTAACACTAAATGATTTTTCTTTAATAATTAATGCACTTTAAAACAATTGTATAACTCCAAGTAATATACAGATAAAATATACTTTATATTTTTTTAATTTCTCACCAGACGAAGTTAGAATTTAATAAACCTTTCCTTTGCAATCCTTGATTTCAACTGTACTATGGCATATGCTGACAATGTCGATTTTGCCTTGCAGTTGAAGTTGCGTCAACAGCGCTGCTGACTGCGCTGCCACTGAACTGTTTTATTGCCTGTTTACTCGTTACTTTACCTCTGCCGGTACATTATAGGTAGCGAATTACACGCATATGCATATACTCTGATAGGCAAATATGAGAAAGCAGCAACATATGGGGTGACAATAACAACACAACGAGTAGAGTGAAGCCGAATCAGAAAAATAGGATATACAAAAGATGAAAACAAATGACTTTACGCAATGGCGGCAAATTTTGCAGAAGCACAGGTATGCATTGTGATGAACATGAGTGGAAAATGGAGAAAACAATAAATTGGAGGATAAACAATTTAATGTCGGTTTGTTATAGGAAATTTTCTATACCAAATGCGTTAAATGTGGTATGAAGTGAAATATACTCCTTTTCAACACGTTTGATTTAGAGTTCTAATATTTTTAAATTTTAAGCTATTACATTTTTTTTAGATAATTTTTGGTTTACTGAATAGTTTATGATACTCGAGTTCATTCATATCGTTACCTAGAATTTTTGCGCTAACGAAGCCGTTAAGTCAGACTTTATAATTATATTTCGAGAATAGCTTGTTTGACTGTCGTATTTAAAGCCACTGAGTTGCTACCAGCAAACGATGTGGTCACAATCGAAATTTTGCGTACAGCAGTAAATATGGGTACAAAAAAACTTCCATTTAACACTGTTCTATGATGTAATGACTTTTTATATAGTTTCTCAACTTTTTAACAAAATTTCAATGCGAAAAACATATTTTTTTCTATAAACAAAATGATCTCAGCAATTAAAATCACATACAAGATGAAGGCATCAATAATTAATTTTGGCGCCAATATGCATGTATACCTAAATGCTATGACGAATTCGCAACGCTAACAGGTTTGCTTATAGCATCGTGGAAATTGTTAATTATTTATATTTGTATTGTACCAATAATTTGTTGCACTTTCTTCTAAATATTAAGCTATATTAACTTACCTTAAAAATATTGAGCACACAGTAACTTTAATTAAAACTTTTTAAAATAAATTTCACAATCAAAAGACAAGCCACAAAACAGAACTCACCGTTTCACTTCACTTCAAAATCGGAATGAATTTGCTCAACAACTGTACTTGTAAACGAAGCTTACCTCAACAGAAGCAGAGAAAATGCACAATAAAAAATAACGAATTGGAAAGTAACGAATTCGCAAAGCGAGTAATTCAGCCAGAGTTGTATTTACAAGCATTGGTTGCAATTGTATTTCACTAAATTAAAGTACCATTTATTTAATTTGCAACGCTTCCAATTGATTTTAATTAACAGAAGTGCTTTTTTATTTCTTAGAATTTCGAAAATATAAGTTCATGAATGCTTACAGAAACTAGCATCTTACAACTAGCTGAATTAAATTTAAAGGGTGGACCAAAATCCACTTATATATGTAACGACTGCTGAGAACAGCATCCACAGGCTGTGAGGCGGAAGGGTTGGAAACAGTTTTACCCCTTTTATAAATTCATCAAGAGATATTTAGCCAGGGGAAGCTTACACTACTCAGTGATAATTCTTTTATCAGATATTTTGATATATTTCTTTCTGCGAGAATATTTATATTTCTTCGAAAATATCCTTTGAAGTTGCTGTCGCTTAATTGCTAGATAGTCTATTACGAACATGCCTAATATCATTGAGAATGCAAACAAAACTGCTCACAATAGATTTTAAAAGTATTTTTGTAAATAATTTGTGCAAGCGATAAGGTTATAATAAAATAAGCAAACAGTTTTAACCTTACATTTTAAGTTTGTGTTAATCTCCACTCACCAGTAAAAATAATATAGCACGTTATTATGTTTAATCCTACTGATCACGGACTTTCTAAAGACTTTCGTCTGACCAATTTTTCGACTTTAAGAGGATGAGGATGTAAGCTGCCTGAAGAGGCACTAAACAAGTACCTCCAGGAAACAGACATTTTACATAAAGTTGCGCATGATGAAAACAAAAAAGACAAAGATGGATTTATTGGTTCTGGAATGGATTGTGCTGTCATACCTTTGGCACGGCACAAAAACTATTTTCTCGTACAAACTGTTGACTATTTCTATCCATTAGTTAATGATCCAAAAATCATGGGTAAAATTGCTTTGGCCAACGTGGTGAGCGACATATATGCGGTGGGTGTTACAACATTTGACAAACTGAATATGCTTGTTAGCGTTTCCACGGAGTTTTCCGAACTGGAACGAGATGTTATCATACCACAGATAGTTGAGGGATTTCACGAGTCAGCAAAAGAGGCCGGAATACGTGTACATGTTCAGAGTATATCGTATAACCCTTGGTGCATAATAGGTGGTATAGCTAGTTCACTTTGCACTGGATCAGAAATTATTATGCCCTCAAATGCTAAAGTCGGTGATGTGATTATATTAACTAAACCGCTGGGTACACAATTGGCCACCAACGCATACCTTTGGATGGAGGAAAAAAATGAGAAATACATAAAAATAGCTGCACGTTTGAGTGATGATGACATTAGAAGAACGTTCAACAACGCAGTTAAGTCAATGACATTCCTCAACAATATTGCAGCTCAATTAATGCACAAATATCAAGCGCATGCTGCCACCGATGTGACTGGATTTGGTATACTCGGCCATGCAAAGAATCTCGCACGTTTTCAGAAAGATAAATTAGCATTCGCGTTAAATAAATTGCCGATTATTACCAATGTAGTTACTATTGGTGAAATACTCGGCCAAGATCGTAAGCTAAAAAGCGGTAAGGCAGTGGAAACTTCTGGTGGACTATTAATATGCTTATCAGCTGACAATGCGCAAGCATTCTGCGAAGATTTCTACATGCTAAGCAATAAAGAACAGCAAGCTTGGATTGTTGGCAGTGTGAAGTGCGCGGAAGAGCGCGACGCGTATCTGCAAGACAATGCAGAAATCATCGATGTTGACCAATAATTCGGAATCCATATTTTTTTTACTGCATACACTTTGAAAACATAATTTGCTATAGAGTTTGTAGGATTCAATTGATGACGAGTTTTTCGTAAAGATGTTAAATCATGAAAATCTCTGAGATAGTGTTGATCCTTGATTCGATATACAAATTATGTGTTTTCATAAAAATTGTGTTTAATTAGAAAATGTTTAAAAGTTAAGTTATTCAACTAATGACGAGATTTTCGTAAAGATTTTTATATCCCGAAAATTTCCGATATATTTTTTTGATATTAGCTTTTATTGCCGTTTTTTAATAAACAAGTAAATAATTGAATTTGTATTTCATCAAATTGCGGCGTTGTTATTTTAATAGGATGTTAGGTTAGGTTATGATGAAGTCTGTGACAATTAGCTAAAAGCAAATAAATCAGTAAATTGTATGGTGTCTTTTAATACAGCACACTATCTACACCATATTTTACAGGCGCTAATATTGAAAAAGATTTATATTTCTTGTGAATTAATACATTTCAATATTTATTTAAATTTTTTCAAATGTCTTTGTTTTTTTTTTAATGTCTGGCTCAAATCTACATTTACATATATATATATATTTGTTTAATATAGTAAGTTCATGAACTATCATTTTTACTCCTTTTTCATTTGTTCAATGTTTTTCTTTAAATATTTGCTTACATATAAATATTTGTTTAAATATGAAATTTTTCAATTTAAAAATATGCTTATAATGTTGTTGTGTTGCGCTCAATATACACGTACATTCATTATATGAATTGTTTGCAACAAAATTTGCAAAAAGACAAATATGAAAATGTGTTTGCTTTTTCTAAAAACTTGTCTACACCTTAATTAGTCCATTTTGTAGGTAATTTTGTATGCATATACATATGTGTATTCATGTATCTCTGTATAACTTATTTTTTGCTGCATTTCGTTTTGCATATACAATACACTAATTTTTGTTGTTTTTTGTATCCATGCTTGCCTGAAAGTTTTCATTTTTCCATGCTTATATGAAAATACACAATAAGTTAAATGTTTTTAGTTTATTTTTTTTTTTTAATATACTTTGTTTATTTTATTTTGTTTATTACTGGTTTTGTAAGTTTCGCATTACATCAAGTAAATTTACAAAACATAACTAAAACAAACTTACAGTAAAATGTGGTGAAAAAAATTAAAGGAGAGAATTGCTTTTAAATATTAACTAGTTAAAAAAATATTTAGTCAGAAAACAGCGAACATTGTAGTATATAGAATAGCAGTAGTTAAAGAGAATTTATATTTTTAAAATATAAATATAAACATGTCAAGTTTTCACTACATATAAATATATGTATGTATATGTACATGCAAGAAAAATCGCATGAATATCCAATATATAATTAATTTATATTTTACAATATAAAATTAAAGTATACCATACTAAAAAATATATAGGAAATCATTTAAAGGAAACTCTAAAATGTCCATAGGAAAAATTAAATCAAAGTTGGAAGGAATACATTTTGAAAAATATTTGTTTTTCTGTTTTTCTTTTTCTATTTGTTTTCCACTTATGCGGTTGTTGTTTGTGTAACGTTTTTAAAAACTGGAAATTTTATATTATGTATTTGTATTCATTTTACGGCTATTTTATTTTAAGTAATAATTGTATTTTGTATTTTTTGTTTTTGTTTTTTTTTGTATTTTTTTTTTTTGTTTTTTGTTTTGTTGAGTGCATATATTTTGTCTGTATGTATAAATAAAGTTACACATCCGCGTCAACCGTAAACATATGTATATACATACATTCTTTCTATATGCCACTTAAAATTACTTTAATAAAATATTTTAAAACTTATTGTTTAAGTTTTCGTCAATCCGCTACACGTCCAGCGTAACGCACACGCGCCAGCGTTTAGTCACTCTCCTCCTCTTCATCCTCATCGGATGTATCTTTCTTCTTTGTCTTCTTGATGGGCTTCGCGGCGGGTTTGCCTTTCCGCTTCTTGGCAGCACCGGTGTCTGTGCCACCATTGGCCTCGTACTCCTTGACGGCCTTGTTGTACTCCTCCTTCATTTTCATGGCTTTCTGTTCCCATTCCTGTTGAGAGGAGCGAAATGAAAAGAAAAGTGCGTTAAAATTGTGTGTGGGGAGTGTAGTTAACAGTATTTTAAATAAAAATAAAAATAATTTTATTTTGTGTTTGTTTTGTCGGGTTCATAGATGTTATGTAATGATAAACAAGCTATAATATAAACTTGACACCATTACACCGAACCCTTTTGTTGTGACATCTCGCGAGATTTTTTTTTTGTATTGAACGCTGCAGAATATGTTGTTGTTTATTCTGTGCGCCCAATATTTGGAATTCCTTTTTTTCGATCGTTTGTCACATTTTTTTGTTTTTTTTTTTGTTTTTTTTTAGTTTTTTTTTTAATTTTTTTATTTTTTTTTATTTTTTTATTCTTTTTTCGATTTTTTTTTTTGATTTTACATTTGTCTTGTTATATGTTAATATAGCTTTTTTGACGAAAAGCTTTACGCTTTTTTGTGACTCCTATTTCGCATAGCAAGTTAGTTCTGTTACTCACAAAAAATGTTCTCACACCGTGCACATGGTACCTCGGTGTATTCTACTTCAAATATATGCAATATTTTTCAATATTCATATGCTCCTGTACTTCATATTTTCATATGTAAGTGTGTTTGTTGAGGCCTGGCCCGCTTTGCGTCTGCCTGCCTGTGTTCTCTAGGCTTGGCCCGCGTTTCCGCGTCTGCCTGCCTGTGTTCTCTAGGCTTGGCCCGCGTTTTCGCGTCTGCCTGCCTGTACTCTCTAGGTTTGGGCCGCGATTCCGCGTCTGCCCGCCTGTACGCTCTTTCAGTTCTCTGACAGCTCTATTATATTCAAAATTCTGTTTTAATCTTTTAAGTGTTGATGCACTAAAAACAAACCGAATACCAGATATTTTTTTCAAATCTTTCGAACATGTTTAACCAGATGACCCAACTGACATTCCATCGATTTTTTTCTGAGCGATGCTATTCCATACTATATGTTCTCAGCGAAACTAGGTCCCTACTGCCCTATATTAATTTCGTCTGTTACATTAGTTGAATTTTTTCCCATCCTAACTCAAATCGACTTCATTTCTTCGAACTCTCAATCATCAATCTTTATTCTCGACTGCGTTGTTTCTGCTCTTTTGCACACAACACGGAAATGTGAGTTGAAGAGTCTACAGATATTGGACATGGGGTCAAAAGTTGCTGCACAGCAACCATTTTGACACACAGGCATGTCCAAGGTAAATGTAATACTCAGGCCCACTCTTTCCATGTACATATATGCATTGTGTTAGGTTGTAGTTGACCCACAGTTGGCTACCTGTGCCATTGCTACACCTGTTGTGCCAATCTATTGGTGTGCTGTGTTCTTCAACACACCAACAGATTGTTGGTTGGATTTTAGTCGCCTCTTACGACAGGCATACCTTACCGCGGGTAAATTCTACCGCCCCCTAACCCGCTGGGGGCTTTTTATATTAAAAAAAAATAAACAATTGTTGTTTTTGTTATTTAAAATTTCAACTTACAGATTTGTCTTTCATGCCACGCCATAATTCACCACCACGTTTGGCGATATCTGTGACTTTGCTGCCGGGATTGTCTTTCTTGATCTGCTCACGATTCTCATTGAGCCACAGCATATAAGCTGACAGAGGACGCTTTGGACGTTCACCGGCCATATTTTGAATATTTGTTGGGATTTGTTGAAATTTAGAAAACACTTAGTAGAAATTTATATTAGCACAGCTAATCGGCAAATCGGCAATTTCAACTGTAAGAAAAGAGCAGAATGCAATTATTTAGTTATGTGTGGAAATATGTATGTATGAGTAGTGTAAGTATAAGTAGTTATAAGAAGTTTGCTTCCTCATGACTTTTCTATAAATGTATATAAGCAAGTAGTTAACTGTAGATGTACTGTACTTAAGTAATCTATCTTATACATATGTATATATCATTATATGTTTCCTTATATACATACATATATGCTCCTGCTCATCAAAGTTTTCGTAGCTACCTAATTAGCTGCCCAAAAATACATTTTATATACACACACATATATATTTCCACATATATAAATATAAATATATACACCTGTATTTTACTGCATGCATTTAATTGCATAATAAACACATGTATATAACTATGTATAACGGTATGCTTAAAAGATTATGTATAAATGCGGCACATATTACCTTTTTACCTATATACATATTACTTACAAAGCTATATATTTAATTATATATGTATGCATGTACAGATTTTATATGCAATCAAATAATCCATCAATCTGTGCATATGCATACATTTTAAATTATTCTATATATATATATAAATATATATGTATGTATAATTGTGCCTTTATACAAACACAATTATTTAACCTTATAAATAATTTAATGCATTTGATTCATTGTGCTATTGTAATCACAAAAGATGCTTTGCTAAAGCTATAATGGTGTGTGCGGTATTAATAAACAAACGCCTATTCATATGCGAATCTATACTAACTTAGCTCAGTGAGTTTAGCTGATTAAATATTAATTAATTTTGCATAGTAAAATGAGAAATTAAAAAATTAATAACTTCAAAACAGAAATATTTATTTATGATTTTTTGTAATTTTATTTATTTTTGAAATTAAAACGTATATTTAATTAGTTTTTATCAAATTTTAATTTCATAATTTATTTTTTTTTAATATTTAATTTAATTTTTTTTAAATATTTAATTAATTTTTTTTTATATTTAATTTAATTTATATTTTGTTTATTTTTAATTAAATTTTGTTTTAATATTTTTTTTTATTTATTTTTTATTTTTTATATATTGTTACTTTTAATGTAATTTAAATTAAATTAATTTTATTTTTAATTTAATATCCTTTTTTAATATTCTGTTTATATTTTTAATTTAATTTATTTTAATAGAGTTTTTTTATTTGTTGTTTAATATTAATTTTTAATTTTTATTTTTAATTATATTCTATTTTAATATTCTTTTAATTTTTATTTGAAATTTATTTTTAATTTTATTTAATTATAACAATTTATATTTGTTATTTTTTATTTTGATTTTATTATTTTTAACTTGTTAACGGTTAATTGAATTTTGTATATTTTTTTTTACTTTAGCCATTTATTTTAATTTTAATATTTATTTATTTTTTTTTATTTAATTTTATTGTAATAGCTTATTTTTATTTTAAATTTTATTCGATTTCAACAGTTTCTTTTTATTTTATTTATTTTAATAATTCATTTTTAATCCTTCGTTTTTGTATTTAATTAAAATTTTTTTATTTATCTTATTTTTACTTTTTTATATATTTTGTTTATTTTTAATATTATTTAATTTAATAATTTTTAATGTTATTTTATTTTGAAAGTTATTTAATTTATTTTTATTTTAAAATTTCAAAAATATTTCAAAATTGATATTCAACAGTTAAACACAAACATATGCCATTCAAATATTACCTACAGGGAGTCTTTCATATAAATTTGCAAATATGTAAATATATAAACACATGTACATATGTACTATGTTTCACATACGCTATAGATTTACATAAATACCATTGGAATGCATTGCAGTATGTGTGTCCAGGTAAATTGAAATATATAGTCAATGAACTATCGATTACACACATTTAAAATAATTAATGATTTTTTGCAAGGAATACACAAACAATTTGCATGCGAATATCACAGCATTTATTTATATCCGGTTGAAAGGTTTTCATCAAGTGCACAAAATAATACAGTTTTTCAAGGACCATTTAAAGTTTCTCGAAAAAATAAAAATATTGTTTATTAGGCGGCTTCTTACAAAGGCTCAAAATATCTAGGAAATCTTCTAATTATCAGTATCGAGTGTAATGCTTTTTTATATAAGATAAGAAATGTGGAATTGTTGTAAATTTAACAAATGAAATTTATTCGCAATAAATTACGGTAGAAAAGTTAGTATTGCAATGAACGCCACTGTAGTCTTTATTTTTATTTTTAATTAAAAAAAACGTTTTCAGGATTTAAAGAATTAAATATTTTTCTTTTCCAAAATTTTTAATTGTTTTTATATATTTTTTATAATTATTATTTAAAATCCATAATTAATATTAATTTTTTTTTTACTTTTTATGTGTATATTTACTCAAAAATAGAAATATATCAGGCAAAAAAAGTACAAAGCATGTATGTGTATGTGAGCAGTGTTCCCCAAATTTAACGTCAACATTGATTTTCGTAGAAGAAATCTACATTGCCTATTCGCTGATACATACATATGAAGAAGTAGATATGCATATACAAATATATTTATCATGACGATCTCTGCTGGGTGTTGGTTTGTGTAATCTGCCTAATCTTATCATCATATTTATAGCAGTAATAGATTAAACATTATGTTTCTAAAATTTTGATATTTTTTTTGCTGCTTTTAGCGTTTAATTTTTCTTGAATAGTTGAAAATAATTATTAATTTTTGCATAAAACTTCAGTCTAGCTAAAAAGCTGCATTTTCCCCATATATTTTACGCCAAAATGTTATACAAAAATCATTTTTTATGCTGCCTTGCAAACTCAAGTAAGTAGCGAGCAAAATGACATGGTAGTCAGCACACCAACAAATATACACACGCATACAAACAACAAAGTTATACAGCCAACAACGGCAACAGCAACAAATTATCATGAATAGCAACAATAAATTGTCAAATATGGCACACAAAAACAAACGCACACCAAACTGACTGAACACACACGCATACATACAAATAACGGTAACTGTGTATTTGTGCGCACACAAATGCAACTGTAATGATGGCAACAGCAAGCTTATAAAGCAAGCCAACGGCAACGTCAACGTCAGCGTCAACTGTAACGCCGAAGTCAACGTACAGTCAATTTGGGGTCGACGCCGCTGCTTCTGTGCGTGTGTATGTGTGCTGCTGCCAGCGTCATTATTACTGACGAAGCGAAGACACAAAAACTGCTTGTCGTCGTATACATTCGTAGTTGTCGCGACGCGTCATGCTTGTCGTGGTCGTGTCACTCATACGCCTGCGTGTGCTGGAATGGGTGAAATCAGCGGCAGAGCGACAGAGCAGCAAAGCTGTTGAGTTTGTCTGTACGTGTGTTGAGGTGAGGTTTCTGTATATGTGAGTGCTTGTTGTATTTGTATGCTAGTGTTGTTGTTGGTGTGCTGATTATGGATTTGCTATGGCCGCTGTTGTGTGTTCGTGTTCGTGTTGGCGTTGGAGATTTTGAGCTTGTGCGCAATGCCAGCATTTTGGGGTAGATACTTTTGCAGGGATTTGCGCAGTGGACAGTTGCCTGTATGACGGCTGTTGTATGCGAGCACAATTCGTAGACGGGCCAAGTCAAAATGCATACATACAAACGAACATACATACATATCTACATGCTTGCGTATAAGTATATGCGTTTAAATAAGTAGGTATCTCTTACGAGCTCAGCTACCTAGCTACATACAGGCAAATACTTGAAAAAATATGTTTATATGTAGGTATAGGAAGCGCCTATAAGTAGATATGTATTTAATGACGACGTTTGAGTGTTTTCACTAAAACATATAAATATAAATTGTAGACAAACATACAGATAGGTATGAGCGCTTACGAGGTGTTGGCCACGTCTTCACCAATACTAGCGAATAACTCGAACTCAATATTTGTTGTTGTTATTACAAATTTTGTTGTAAAACACACACATACATAGTATATAGCAATAAAATCGTTTAATTACTTTCCCCTCCACGCACACACACTCGGCAATATATGAACTCACAGTGGTTGTTATTGCAACACCCACAAACTGCTTAGCACTTATTTTTGTTGTTGTTTTATTATTTATAAAACTTTTTCAATTTGTTGAAAAATAACGCAATGCAATTTTGTTAAAATGTTTTGCGCGTCTGTAGCTGTGCGCATATTTAATGCTTGACTAACATTGAACGCTCCATTCAGGTACAGTTATGCGCAATAGCGCTTGCTTGCAAAATATACATACATACACATATATGGTTATACGCACCATGGTGTCCTAAGTTAAGTTTTGTGCTAAATTTTGTACTAAATTTTCTTCGCATATTATTTTATTGCGCATGCTCGCCTTAACATTACATACTACATGGCAATATGGCAGCCGCTGGTAGCTGGCTGGTTACTCATACGCCATGGTGCATACTTAACAGCTTGCTAGGAGTTGGTACTTGCATGTAATATATGCGTTTATTGCATGTTATAATATGGTATTTCTTATTTTAATATACTTTCATGTTTGAGCCTGTATATATTTACATATAAATATATACTAATATATATATATATATATATATATGTATATAATATTATAATTGCACGTATATATACATATCAAATAAACTTCGAAAAAATAAAAAAATACTAGCAGAAAAAATATAATTGCAATGTCCAAGTTAGAAAGTTGTAATATTTGTGGTTTAATGGCGGCTTAGTCCTTTATTTTCGATTGATATGTTAGAGAGCGGTCAAACCTCATTCGCAGACAGTCAAGCAGTCAAATTGAGGGGTTACTCGCATACACTGGCGACTCAAGAACATACACAAATTATTATCTAAATGTATGTATATTTGTATACACAAGAAAACAAGTTCATTTATATGCAAGCATGTTTGTAAGTACATATATGTATGTATGGCAAGTAATTCAAATATCTCAAAGTCGCCATAATGGCAGTGCTGGAAGTGCCCCGCATAAGTTAGAGCAAATGTTTCTTCGTGCATAGGACAAATGCGAGGCATAAAGGAGTTACTTGTAACATTAATTTTGGTGTGAGTGTTTATTTGTATTGCTTTGTGTGGTAAAAGCAAGTGAAAGGCAAAGTTGGAGAGTGTAAAAAGACTGCTTTGTTGGTGAAATGCATTCAGGATAAGCTAATATTATATGCTGAAGGTTGGAATAAAAGTCAGTTTATTAGAAATATTTGGAATTGAGCATAAGGGAAAAACGTTGTTGTTGCATTTTACAACATTGTATATTATTACGCTTTAAAACATTTTTTGAGGTTAGGTTGATTTTTTTTATTCGAAAGAAAAATAAATTGAGCCAAAATATTTTTAAACCTAACATCGGCGCTGAAAATTCTCTACACTTGTGTTTAACGAAATGTGGGGTTAGTTTGTTGTTGTTTTAGATAGTAAAAACAGTTTGAAATGTCAATAAAAATATTTTTGAAACAAAGTCTGACTTAAAAAAAAAAACAAAAATATTGGCTTAGTAGCTTGATAATATTTTTACTCTAAAAATGAACAATTTTTTTTGAAAAATTTCTTGCTTTTAAAATGTTTCTCAATCCTTATATCGAGTTTTTATATATTTATTAGCTGAATTTTCTAAAATTTGGTCACTTCAAAATTAATAAAAATTCGCTAAATAAAGTAAATTTGTTCCAAAATTTGTATCGCTTAGCGGTTATATAATATAATATGTTTAGCAACTCTTAAAAGTAATGATTTTTATAATTTTTCTAGCGTTATATCGAGTTTTTACAAATTTATTAAAGTTTTATATATTTTTGATTTTATATATTTAGTTAAAAATCATTAGCTGAAGTCAGTTTATACAGAATTGTTAGATTACATGCATTTGCATTTTTTGTTCCTAAAAATCATATAGCAACTATGCTACATTAAATTCATTTTGGCATGGCAACCCTGCTACATTATAGTGCTACACATATTGCGCTGCTTGCTAGCACTTCGTGCATATTTTTACTTAAAAAAACTCTTTAAAAATAATTCTTCTGATGTATATATGTATTTATACACCCATAATCAGCGATTACTAACCTTACTTTACGCAAACAAACAAACAAACAGCAAGCGATAAGTGTATATAAAGATGGCTAACAAATAATAAAAAAATGACATAACCGCGATAAGACTCTACAAACCGACTTTACACGAAACTCTCCAAAATAAATTAAAAACACAAAAAATAAAGTTTACATACATACATATGTATGTACATATATAAAGTACTACATGTAATTCCATTATAAACTGCAGATGTTTGCTATATAAGCAACAGTCAACGAGCGATAATGGTTCATACAAAATACACGATCGCTGAATAAACAGATAGCGAGCGCGTCGCTGAGTATAATAGTACGTTGTATAGGCAGAAAAGTGTTTTGCGATTTGAAAAGCAAAAATTTGCACACACGTCGAATTATACACTTTGCGTGGTAGTAGTCGGTGTGGTGAATAAGTGGTAATGGCGCGCGCAAAATACATATTATACCATATACCGTGCACACCCCCTTTAAGCGCAACATATTGGAAAACAATGCACACACACACACACATAGAGCGATGTTTGTATGTATGGCTGTATATACTTGCATATGGCGAACGTGATCGCCGTGCTATCGCTCAGCTATTTGTGCAAACAACAACCACACGCTGCGCCAGCGAAAAGTGTTTAGGTTATCGAAAAAACAACAACAATAATAAATATGCTTACGTTAAGAAAAGTGAGTGCTTTTAAGCGGCACAAAGTCTACACTCATATTCATTTATCGGCAATTTGTATAATTTTTCTTATGAGCGCGACCGCTTTTTTCATCTCTCATATGGCACTTGTCATTAAATAAATGGATTTTTATTGCAAAAATATTGTTTGTTTGTATGTTTTGAGTTATTATGTTCGAAAAAGTTGACATTTTAATCATTAATGTTAGATATGTCACAATAATTAAATGTTAAATGACAGTTAACGGTAGTTAGTTGGTATGCAGCTGTCAAATTGACACTTCACCAGTGCTTAAGTAGAGAATTTGTTAATGAAAAATGCATAAAACTATTGAATAAATATAATTAGTATAAGAAGTTTTAATTCATTACTGAGAACAACCGTTATATGTGGTTATACTGCTATCTAGACATTTGCACCACAATACACCCATTCAACATCTGCGATATAGAGCCGGATATGTAATCAAATTAGACTGTCTTCGAAGAAAAAACTATTGGATATGTGTTTTAAGCAACTACAAAAATAATAACAACAACAAAAATATTAAATTTTTACTACAAAATCGCTACCGAGTGTTTCAAGTAACAACAAAAACCATAACAACAAAAAAATATTAGTTTTTACTACAACTACTACCGTGTTGCCGGTTCGCACCGTAAGCAATGTGTTCCTACCACAAATTAACAAAGCAGTTGTTTAGAGCTTTCTTAATTAACTAAAGGCCGGTTAGCTGATCTAGTTATTGCACAAGCGTGTTACACATGCGAAAATTCATTAATGCACTGCATTATTAACTCATGTTTCGAATATAAGTAACTTTGAAAAATTATGAACAGTTTTGCTTGAGTGTGTGATAAGGCAGAAATAGAACGGTAGTGACCACAAATTTATTTTAATATTTTTTTTTTTATTAAAACGCGACACTTTTTACTATCGACTGCTAATAACAGTAATCTCATCACAAAAATAGTTATTTTTAACTTTTAATTGTTGAAATATTCAAATCGTCTAATATTGAAACATTAATGCCGTTGACACGCATTCTAAAATGTAACAAAACATATTTTTATAAAATACATATGTACATACATACATATGTATGTAAGTACAAAAGCAAACACATATGGTTAGTAAGTATATACATATGTATGTATTTGTTGGTACCAATTGAGCTTGAGTCATGGCAGTAGTGTGGCAAAGGTATGCCGAGATCTTCGTGTACACGATTGTATTCTATATACAGACAAGAAATTTTCGGTACACACACATATAATGGTAAACAATTTTTGGCGCCATTTCTACAAAACGTTGAAGAGTGCCTGTGGTAGCACATGTTGATGAATTCGTGGCTATATGTTGTAGGAATTGTGTTTTTACTAGCTGATAGTGCTAAGTTTTCAAGGCATATCATAATAAATATTTTAATTGCTGGTATTTAAAATATTCTTGATCTTGATACAGTTATAATTGTATAAAAAATATTAATTTTTATACTGAAAGCAATTAATAATCATAAATAAGTAGACATTATTCTTTAAATATTATATGATGCATACAAAAATTTTATAAATATTTATTTTTTTTTATAAAAAATCTAAAATAAAACATTTTTTTATAAAAAAAAAATCTAAAGAAAAAAAATGAAAGTATTGAATTTATGAATTAGCGTCCAAAATTTTCGTCTTATTCTTAAATTTTTGTTTTCAATTATTTCCTGAAACACCCGTGATTTATTGATAAAATCTCTCATGATAAGCTTATCGTCAACAATATACAAATATCGTTATTGGTATAAAATAAGTTTTTACGCTTGCATATAATTGTTTGTGGTATTTGTAATCAATATAAGTAATAGTCAATAAATATTGTGGTTATTAAACATCGATGTAGATCGCTACCAATGTGTGCTGTGCCAACAAAATAACAACACAATTTGTGTTAAACATCTCCAGATGGTTGGAATTGTGTTTGGAAATATTTACAAAATTATTTTAACTAAATTAATAATTAAATAATTTAAATAATTTTATTAATTATATTATTTTATGCATATTGGCAAGTTTATTTTGAATAGAATTGAGCTTGTAGAGTATTATTAACTTTTATTTTGGCTAATTTCTAATAATATTTGTTTATGTTAATAATATTATTTGTAATTTTTATTTTTTTATATATTATTACCATTACTACTAATATTTTTTATTGTCATTAATTTTGATTTATTAGAATTTTTTATTCTTTTATAATATTTTTTATTTTATTTAATTATATTCATGTTTTTGTTTTTGAAGTATTTTATTGTAATTAATTATAATATTATTATTTTTTTTATATTTTATAATTATTATCAAATTATTATTTTTGTATATTAAATTTATTTTATTTTAATTTAGTATTATTATTTTGTTTAGTTTTATTTTTCTTTTAGTTGATTAGAATTTGTTTAATTATTTTTAAATTTTTATTTTTTATATTATTTATTTTTTTTATATACTATTATTAATCTTTTTATTTTTATATAATTTTTGATTAATAATTATTATTTGTATATTAAATTTAATTTACTTTAATATTTTTATTTTTATAAGTTTTAATATTTTCAAATTTTTAATTTTTTATATACTTATTTTATATTATTCTTTTTTTAATTTAATTCAATTTTAATTTATTTTTATTATTAATATTTAAATATATTTATTAAAATTTTAAATTATTATTTATTGTTAAATTTATGTTTTCCGCATATTAAATTTATTTTTAAATTATATTTATTAAATTATAAGTAAGTATTTTTATTTTTTTTTTGTATGTTAATGTTTGTATATACATATTTACATATACACAAGTATCTAGTTAGTAACAAAAAATTTATACCAACGCATGTATTTATGTATGTAAATACAAAGTAATCAATAAAATCAATATTTTATAATTAAAAAATATCGTTTTCAAATTATGAATCGTAATTTTTTAGTCTGATATTCTGGCTTTTTCATATTATTATTAATTTTTAATTATTTAATTCATAATATGTTTAAATATTTTTTAACTGGAAATTTACATATTAAATGTTTTAATATTAATTTTGTTAAAAACAAATTAAAAAATTAAATTTTATTAATAAAACTCTTGCCTCTTTGTAAAAAATAGTATTAATAATTAATTTATAATTTTTTTTTATTATTCATACTTTTTTTTTTAATTTTTTGGAGAAATTTGATATATTAACATTTTTAGTATAATTTTTATAGCAAAAGCATTAAATTTTATTAATTAAATTTGCGTGTCACGCATTTTTTTATTATTTAATATGTATCTAGTATATGTATGCGTATGTGTTTCTATAATTTGAGCGTTTTATAAAATTTCTCCGATTTGTATATTTTTTGTTTCACCAAACAACTTTGCGCAACTTTAATGCAAAACTGTTGATACATGTGTTGTTGTTGTTGACGTTAGCGCCATTGCGCCAATATGGTGATTGGAATCTGTGCAATTGCCATTGTAAGTGATACTTTCGTTTGCAACGCACTGTTGTTGCAACAAAATATGTGCTGTTTTCTGCATAAAACGCTGTGAGAAATATGGAAGTTTGTATGTATGTATATGTAAATTTTACACAAACACACACACACTTACTTACATAGATACAGACGAAATTTATTGCAAAATTAGCCAGTTAACTAAGTAGCCAGCTAACACTTCTGTCTGCCACTTGCAATTTCATATTAGAATATTACAAAAAACCGTTAATGCTTTACAATATTACTAAATTATACCGATATATATATGTATTTCTGTATTTATGTAAATGCATGTGACTACATAGTTTTAGCACAAACGCCATCTAGTGTCAGTACAGCTGAACGCATTGCTGCCACTCGTTGGCACGTTTGCTTGCCAACATACATATATGAACATATACGACTCGGCTATAATATGTATATTATTGGCGCACAGTGTAACAAATAACTTTAATTGCACTTAAATTTACTACACACCACACTTTGATAGTTTTAACGTAATAATTTGTTTAAATAAAATTGAAAATATTTTCGCGCTTTAACAAAACACATTTGCACTAATACACGCTACAGTTAACTACATATATGTAGGCACAAAATTATGCTAACATTTGTTGAAATTTTCAATAGTAGTTGAAGAATAAAAAAAAACAGCAACAACAACCAAAAAACCAAAAACTCACTTGAAGCACTGCGTGTGTTCGCCTAGCGTTGAGATCAAAACGACAAAACGTACTGTGCCCACGGTGGCTTAGGAGACTTTCGATACTGCCTTGTATACTAGTACTGGCACTGGCGAGATATGCGAAACGTAGCAGCAGCAGCAGCGCCTGTAATATACACAGCAGTAGTGTAGTATAAAATACACTTGAACACAACGATTGCAATAGATGTATGAATGTAAGCACAGGCACAGGCCACCACAGTGGTTGATTGCTGCTTCTTCGTTGCTTCACTGGCTAGCTGGCTGACTGGCTATATGGCGGCTATGGCTGGCTGCTATGACTGTATGGCCGTACGTTGCTACTTCGACGCTATTATCACTTTATGGCGCTGGCTTGCTTTCTTGCTTGCTTGTTAGCTGCTGAGTCGTCGATTCACATAGAACGAAGCAGTAACGAACTCAGTATGAAATACAAAATACTTTGCTTTGCTTTAGCTTTGCCTTTGCCTTTGGTTTGGTTTGTATGAACAGCGTAGAAAATTTTATACACTGCTGCTACTGCGGCTATTGCTACTACTCTGATTGCTGCCCTGCGTGCCTTGAACGTTGTCGTTGTCGACGACATTAAAACGATTCCTGCATAGCTGCATACATACATACATATGGGCTGACTGACTGCCTGCCTGCCTGTGGCTGCGTGCCTTCTACTATGTGTGTATGTGCGCTGTGGCAGCAAGAAGAACAAGCACAGTTGAGTTGAATTGAGTCAAAAAGCAACCACTACACAAGCCAGCCGATACTCGTGCATGCATATATGTCTGTTTGTATGTAGGCAGTACTGGCAGGCAGCAGATACTTACTGTATCTACACATATATATATACTTTTGTGCATACATACAGACATGTACGTGCGTCTACAGTGGAGAAGTGTCATACTACTAATACATATTTACATGTATGCAGAGCCACAGTAGCAGCGACGTTAGTACTAGTGTATGTAGTGGCAGCTGCAACAACACCGGCATACAACGAATGAGTATAGCTATAGCTAGCTGACATGCTTGCTGCGATATAGCTGCCTTTGGCTGGCTGGCTGGTTGGCTGCTTTTAATATGGCTGCCATACGAACGAGCTAACGAAGCAATGTGCTGAGCCGGTGTGCAAACGAGCAGCTAAAACGTATATGGTAGTTGTATATGTATGTATGTATCTGTGTGTGTAAATTTGTATCTGCGTACTGATTTCGATACATTTCAACGCAATTCAACTCGTGGTAGAGGCGATTGCAAAGCGAAGTATTGCTACTAAAAACGAAATGGCGTATTGGCAGGCTGACTCGCTGCCTGACTGACCGACTGTCACGCTGTATGACTGTCGGACTGACGTAAAACACAGCACAACAACAATTTTGCTTGGTGACTGCTTTGACTGGCTGGTTGGCTGTACTCAACGGCATAGTCAATGACTGGTGTAGATACAAGCAAGCCAGCAAACCAGCAGTCGTGCAAGCGGATAGGCAGGCAGGCGGTGGTAAGTTAAGCAAGTAGATTTCGCTCGTTTGAATACAAAAGCGGTTGATTGAGGTGTGGGAAACGGGTAAACTGTTGTGGTGGGCTACAGCGATTGTAGGCGAGGTGGTGGCGTACTAAAGGGGCCAAACGAAGTTGTTTAACGTACAAATGTGTGAGCTGGTTAATATTAATAACAACAACAATAACAATTTAACAAAAATAACAACAAATATATTAAAGCTACGTATACAGCTGTCATATACGAGTCAAGCGCCACAGTACAGTACTGTAGCGGCAGCAGTATAGAAGAGATGAAAACTGAAGCAAAAACATACAGAGCAAGAACAACAAAAACAACAGATACATTTCGCACGAAGCACACAGCTGCCTATAAATATTTTTATACATATATACATATATAATATGCATACATATCTACATGTTCCTGACGATATAGCAAGTAAAACGATGAAGCGTTCGACGACCGCCTATCTACCCTCACGCGGTGCCAAATGTCCCACAGCGTCGTGCAAATAACGCGCTCTGTACACGGCAATCGGCTCAGCCAGCAAGCAGCTGCCGCCGTCCCATTAACAGATACAAATATACGCCACTCTACATGTACATATGTATGTATGCAAGTCAACTCACGATTGGGTGGCGTTTTTGTCTCTGCATGAGCACAAAATAAATATACTCTTGCAATGCGTCGCGCCTTCGTTCGTTCGTTAGCACACTGGTGGCGTGCACATTAAGCTCGCGCGTTTCATATGAAAATCGGCCATTGCACTGTGTGTCGTTCATATGAAATGCCTGTTAATACTTCCGTGACACTGTGCCAATTTGCTGACACTTTAGTGTAAAATCGTTTATTGAGTCGCTGATATTTTAGGCAACCAAGTAAACAACCAGACCAGTCGTTTACCAGATAGGCAAGTAGCCACCAGTCAGTTAGTCAGTCAGCCAAAGGCGGGAAAACTCTAGTCGGCATGCATTCTCATGTTGTTCATACATGTACTATATGATATATATGAGTATCTGTATGTAAGTATGTGGGCATGTTAAGAAGTACGCATGCACATGAGATTGTTTATTAGTTTGCCGGCATCGGTACACCGGTAGTTCGAGCGCGGACGACACATGCTAATGATTTTATACCGGCTAAGCGCGCGAGACTCAGCAATCCAACGAATTGGCTGGTTGGCTGAACGACATGTGGAATTTAAAGTCTTGCCTGGTGAGGTTTATTCGTATATATTCAGGAAATTTGTGTCATAAGCGATTAGTGGGAAGTGTTTTATTTAGTGTTTAAAGTGCATGATGATTCTTTTCGGTTATGATAGTGGTACCACTGAACGGTTATTATTTTCAGAAGTTGTTGGGTTGTTCTTGGTTATGCTAATGGTAACAGTTATTATTTTCAGAAGTTGTTGCCATGTTTTTCGATATACTAATGTGGTTCTACTGTTAACGGAAATTGATTAAATATATAACTATCTACATATGTAAACCAATATTTATGTGTACCAAACCTTTCCGAAGGAATAGTACTAGCTTTTCGCTAATTTTTTTCAATTTTCAATATGTATAGATTCAGATCACGTTTAATTATTTCTAATTTTTTTCTTTTATTGGCCTGCATTTGATTGCTGTTCGACAAATGGAGGAATTAAAAAAAAATAGTCACATTGGATTGACTGATTTTCAATTATTTAGAATTTTTAGTGTTAACAACACACTGGATCCTGTTAAAATGATTCAACTACTAGAAAAAACCTTAATCTGCAATTTTAGATTTTCCGTTGGAACGAATGCTAAATAATGGTGTTAATTAAGTGGTATTTTATAACTGCCAACATTATTTTCTTTTGACTTACAACTACTTAGCACCTAATATTATAAATATTGATAAACATTTGTAATTCAATTACTTCAAAAAATAATCAATTACATTCTTGATTACCAAATAAAATAAAAAACTATATGTAGCAATTACAAATATCAATACAAACTAGAATCTATGCATATTATTTACTATGGCTATTGAATGTAGGTCAAGGTGATTTATTAGCATCAATTAACACTAAGCCCATAAGTGGTGTGGTGGTGGTCATGCGAGTTATAACGTACGCACATCGAGCGCAAGTGGCAATTCAAATATTAAAATGCATAAGTACGTAGATTTACAACGAAATCGAAACTGCAGACGCACAAATTTCTATATATATTTTTATGTGTGCTACATGTGCGCTATTGCCCTTTAACTGGACCCGAACTACTGTAAGATGCACATTTCAACTAGCTTCCGTGGCGCACATGCTGCACGGCGGAGTTAACAATGCAATGCGTATTGTCATGCAGTACGCCCATACAGACAGCACACACTTTCCGCCCAGGACAGCCGTTTGAACGTATGTCGAAAATTTGCGCGCGCAAAGTATTTTATATGAAATTTAAATGTGAGCCGTTCGTTTAAAACCAACGCATGTTATTGTGACAGTGGCGTCAATAATATTGCGCAAACGTTTGGTGTAAATTTCATTCGAATGCAGCATAAAATTACATACGCATTGGGTAATAGTTGTTAGACGCGACTGTAGTGGCGTACAATGTTGAGCGCTGTTAGTCGTCGGCTTTTGCTGCCACTGTCGCTATACACTATACACTGTGTACTGAGTACTTTTGTTTTCAACACAGTTCCTCAAATGCATGTGTGTACGTATGTGTGAAATTGTGCGATTAAGTTCACTGTGTGTGTGCGTTTGCATAAAAGCCACAAAAGTAGCAACGCCACGCTAGCGCAAAAGAGCGTCGCCGCCGCCACGCTTGTCTTAACGAGGGCGGCTCAGCATAACATTTCGAGCAGCATATTGCAATACTCGTACATATTGGCATATTTATACTGAAAATCAGCGCAAAGCTTTGTCTCAGATTTGGCTTTCACCCTTTTGAATTTACAATAAGTTTAACTGTATATGTGTATGTAAGTTATGTTTCTTCTATGTGCGCTCGTCGCTTCTTGAGCATATTGCTGTTGCTGTAATTGTGTGGTGACGCGCGGCTTCAAAGCATACTTTTGTACGTTGCGGCGCGCGCATAAATTCCGTGAAGGCGGCAGCGAATCATAAGCATTTGCTTTTTCTCTCTGTAATATTGCGTGAAATGTCTTACATTTCAAATTTCACCATTTTGCAAGTAAATTAAATTATGCATTTAAATATTATGTTGCAAAATAAAGGCCAGTCGTCGTACATTTTAAGCATGAGAATTGTGGTCCCGCGCGCGCGCACTTTCTGCTTATTAAATAATCATGTTGGTTACTCGCCACGCAAATCTACACTCATAAACACCCATACAAACGTACTAACATCAAACATACACCGCTGTACGCCTCCCCTTCAACTACGTACCGTTTTGCTTTGCTGCAAAGTGGCGCCCTCGTTGATAGGCAAACACATAGACGTTGACGTTGATGTTGACGCAGTCGTTTACGTTAACGTTAACGCTGCCGGTGTGAATAATCAACGCTCTACATAGCTTTTGCCCGCGCTGTCGTCGCATTGAACCCCCTCGCACTACCCCTCCTTCACTTGCGCTTGTATTAAGTCAGCCCTCTTCAATAACAGCATAGTCCCTAACCGCACTTATTTCCCCCCGTGTCTAACAGTTTTGCCTGCACATACAAACTTATATGTACTCGTTTATAAAATATGTATGTATATACAACGGTTTGTATGTAATACAGCCCCTCGCACAACGCAATCCCCTCTGCATTGCACCACACCGCTCAAGTACCTACATACATATGTATATAGCTCACACCATCTTACAGCTAAACTTTTTAATACGACGTAATTAACTACATATTTCAATGTACAAATCAAGAAAATAACACACATATTTGCTGCATTTTTGAAAATACATTTTAAATTTCGTTGCTGACTTTCAAAAAATAACGGTCTCTTTCAGCATTGCATGGGAAAATATGAAAAACGCGCGCGCTTAATTTTCTTATAGCAGCACAAAAATACAGCGGAATATAGTTAGTATCAGAAACGAGAATATAACGCCACCATCAACGAGCAACGGTACTACGAACGAGATACACATACATATGTACATATTTGACGAATAAAACCGCCACAGCCAGTCAGCCACCTAGCCAAGTAGTGCCGCCGCCGTCGTCCATATTGAAATCTTCCAATATAATACACTGGCGAGTATGAAAATTTCATAGAAAACCCACGCCAAATTGGGTCGTTTTCTTTCGCCATTTTTATGTAATAAAATGCAGCAAATTTGTGCGGTTTTATAAAAATTAAACACCTTGAACAATTTTCAATCGATGTTGGAAAAGCACTTTTCACTTACCTATGGAAAAAATCGCTGAAATTTCGTTTTGAATTCACGCACTACAAAATTTTAATATTTCTTCTATACTTCCACTGGCTATGGCTGCCTTGTAGTTTTGCCTTGCGTATTCACTTTAGATTTTATTCAATGCAGTTTAGTTGAGTTTGCCTTCGGTTTTTGGGTTTCACTTGCTTGCCTTTGCCAGATACACCAAGTGTGTTTCGTTCGCCAGTTCGCTAGTATAAAGTCGTCGCTAGTAGTAGCCAGCCTATAGCAAGTCATTGTATCAGCCAGCTACGTATACCAGCCAGCCAGCCAGTTGAGTTGAGTACACAACGAAGGCAAACGAATGAGCATACGAACGAATGAAATACTCATCACACCACAGTCAAATGACCAGCCAGCCAGCCAACCACCAGCCCAGCCAGCCAATATACGTACGTTTGTACGTATGCGGAGCATATGCATACATATATATAGCGTCAGAGCAGTAACGGGTTCACAGGGGAAGTGACGATATCGCGTCACAGCAATAATACAACAATAAGTAGGCGGCGGGTTGGTGGGCTGTAGTGGGGGGAGCGCCATATGAAAATGCTCAGTGTGCAAGTACAGTATTTTGAGTATTGAAGAGGCAGAAGTAGAAGAAGAAGCAGCAGCAGCGGCTGTATTAGAGCTGCACAAGCCCGTCAGGCTGTGTGCTAATGGAAACAGCAACAGAAACAACTTTTTAACGAGTGTACGAATGATGGGCCCGCTGAGTAAAGCCAGCGGGGGCTGAGGGTCGGTGTTGAGTAGTATGTCAAAGCAAAGCGTTTGTATACTGTGTAAAACCGCATAGGCTGTACAGTGTCTTTTGTGCGTTGTAACGGTTTTGAAAAAAAAAAACAAATTAATGTTATTTTACAAATTCTTTCTCATAACATTGAGCTCCTCATACTTAGATTACGGCTACGAGAATAGATTTATAAACGAGGTGTGTTAAAAAAATAAAGGAAATTTTCGTTTTTTGGGAAAAAAATTCCTCTTTGTTAATGTTAGTCCCAATCGATATTATGCACTTATGCCAGCCCTTCTGAAACTTAATATTTGGTATAGGCTTTTGCTCTTTCAGCGATTTCTCGTTTGCTTGTTAAACGACGGTTCTTTAAGTTTCTCTTTATTTTTGGAAATAGGAAGAATAGGAGTCATGTTTGAGGAATATGCAGGTTGGCATCGTTACAGTATCGTTTTTTGCCAAGAATTCATGAACAAGCAACGAAGTTTGAATTCCAGTTGTTAACAAATTAAAATCGCCAAACTCATAAAAACACGTCTAAACTTAGCGGTAGCCACAGATAAAGAAAGCAATCAAGGGGATGTGTCATTATCAGCATAATAAAAAAATTGGAGAATTTCCCGTTCCCAATTCCCGTTACTTTTTGTACATATTGTGTAAAATGGTGCTTAGATCCCGAAGTCTAAACAATCCCTGTTTTTCCTGCAATATCCTGTTCAGATCCCAATTTAATGCAAACTAAGACGCGTCTTTAAAGCTAGAAAATCGACGAGACAGAGAGAGAATTATTGAAATTATTTAAAATGACATATAAGTATAAATGTATATATATCAATACTCAACTGCTTTTGAGTACACTAAATGAGTAGTTAAATTTTAAAATGACCCACTGTGTCTTATACTCAGGAGCATCTTTTAGTTAATATACGAATTAGTATGTGCTTATACATACATATATATTTGACATACATATCTACATATACGAGCGACATTTTGTATTGAGCAGCCCATACGATAATAACAACAACAATGTAAAAAGCACACAAAACTGCTTAGTAGCGTAGTGTAGCTGCGGAAGAGAGCTTACTTGATTGGCAAGTAACATGGCAACTCTGCATATGCTGATTGAGCGAAATTGATTTTCTGCAAATAATTTTTTTTATTTCAATTGTTTTTAAACTAATTTTACATGCTTTTATATTATTTATAACAAAAATTAGTATAACATATTTTAAAACATAATTTACATTTTCAATCGTTGGCAACCCTTAACACTTCAAATCCCATGCGGTAGTAAAATCTATACAATTGAACGCAACATATTACCATAAAAAATCTACTCGTTACATTATTTGATAAAATTTCGTTAGTTTTCTCTTCCGTTTTGTTGACGTGCTTCACCACTACTTATGTACATACATATGCGCTCGCAGTTTGCCAGCGAGTATGTGTAGCAACGAATTAGCACGAAAATTCGTTGACTCATTTGAAGTCGATATCGTTCGTGTAGAAATTAATACAGCAGTATTTTTGCTGACAACAAGTTAACTCAGCAATACAACAACTATAACGAATCGAATCATTACTAACGAGTGCGAGTGATAAAAGCTTACATATTCACCATGAGCGTCGCTACATTGTTGTCTTCGATGGTACTCGTTTATTACTACATTCTCTCCGCTGCTATAAAAACGTATTAGTACCCGAGCTGCACGAAACAACAATACAACGACATATAACTGTCATTATAAATTGGACGTTTGTTGTGTGCCGACGCTGAAAAGTAGTTAGTTGAGTTTCATAATAACAAATACTCGTTGTTTTTGTTAGTGCTTGATTCTTTATTTAGATTGCTTTGATTTTTTGAAGAAAATCCGGTGATAATGATAATGCTTGAAGGTTATAACTATCGCATCAGTAGTTAAAAATACCGATTAGGCTGTTTGATAATCGTACATACTCGTATATATGTGCATATGTACTCGCACGTAAGTGCATTCGTTACTTGTGCTCACGAATTAGCTGTATTAGTGACGAACTGCCAATGCAATGTAAAATATTTTTGGAATTAAATATCAATTATTTATTAATTAATCTCAATTTCAATATGAATTTTATAGAAAAAACGGAAACTTATAAATTTTAATTAAATCTCAGTACTCAGCATCTAGTGTGAATTTTCGTACTCCTTGACCGTAATGAGAGCGTGCAAACAACCATACATGAAAACGTTGTAAATATCTTCGCGAAGTGTAGCAACTCAGACCTTGAAAATAAAGTCTGGAGTCATTAAGTTTTATGAAAAAAATAAATGTTCAAATAGCCGGTGACACTTCACAGCTAATTTGAAACATTTTCTCTTTTATTTCATCAGCAATATGCCGGCAAACACCATCTCTAAAATCACATACATATTGATAAATAAAATATTTGTAAATGTTCCTTCGTACACTCTCTCAAGCAGGTGAGCGCTGCTTTTTTTTTCATTGGCGTATCATTTACTCACACACTTGTGACACTTAGTCAACCAGTTACTCAGTCATTCAAATTAGCTGCCAATTTAATGGTCATTCATTTGCCACTCAAGTGCGCCGTTGGCTGTGAAATGTACATACAAACATACAGATATACTCGCATATGCTCTCATGTGTAAACAATTTAGGTGCGCTGAGTTGAGTGCGGCGAGTGATAACGTGTAGAAATTGCAGTTGTTGTAGATCACGCATTTGCCACTTTTGTACCTGCTTAGTCGCCGCCTTAGCCACCAAATCCACCCGCAAAGCCATGCTCCTGCTTTGCTTATTCGGTTTTCATTCGTTCGTTTATTTCATATTTAATGCGGCATATTAATGCCAATTTCTTGACTTGCCGCTGGCTTCGCATGGCTTTATACATACTATATGTATGTCTACATATAAATGTATATAGATGTGCATTTATGTGCAGCAGCTTGTTTTAGTACAGTAGTGTTTGCTTTAGTTGTTTTTGGTGCTTGCAGTTGTTCAAATCGACTTCCTGCAAAGAAGTAACTCTAGGCGATGTCATCAGGCTACTTTGAAGGCCACATGCATATGTATATAATTATACATTCCTAGTGATACATATGTATACATTAAAAAATAATTTGTTAAAGTATTGAAAAAATATAATTATATATTATATATTAATAAACTTAATAAAAATTTGAAATTTTGTATAATTTTATATGAAAATAGTTTTTTCATTATAGAAATTGAAAAGTAAGTATTACGTATAACTATTTACCTTTACATTTTCACGTAATTACATATGTGTTTTTGCATATGTACAGTACATATGTATGTATGGATATTCAGTTAAACAAATAGTGGATTCAAATTGCATTTAATAAGCAAGCAAATAATATACCCATTATATTATATATTCCGTAGACTGAACATTAGGGCGGCTCTTCTTGCAAGTAAAATATTTTAACTTAAAACTAAACTTTCGCTTTCCTTGGCTGTCCTCGGGACACTATCCGATTAATCCATGAATAAGGAATACTAGTCTCATTATAAACTTTTTCACACGGGAAAAACTCTCCAAAATTTGATATTGTTTGTCGAGAGTTGTCACTTATTGGAAAAGTTTCTCAAGAACATTTGTTATATGAAATGAAAATTGTGTTTTTTTGTTGTTGTAACTGCAGAAAATATTCCCCAAGTAATTTAGAAAAATTCTGCTAAGTTTGAAAAGTGATGATAATAACAAAATGTATCAAAAAAATCTAGGACTATTCTGACTGAGTGGGCCAGATGTATTTTTTTTTTGTTGTAACAACAGAAAATATTCCCCATGAAATTTAGAAAGTTTGAAAAGTGATGATAATCCCAAGATAGATCAAAAAATCTAGGACTATTCTGACTGAGCAGGCCAGATTCTCGTGATAATGAGTGGAAATCGATTTGTCTACCGAGATGAAATCACTAACTTTTCTAATGTGAAAATCATCACAGAATTAATTGGATCTCCAACGCGATTCGAATACAAAATCAACTTAAATTTTTTTAAAGCATAATTTGGAGGCATTTTCTGACAACCCTAAGTGTGTAAAGAACAACTGCATTTATTCTTCAAGAGCCTTGGGATCAAAAAAATAAAGCACTTTGTTGTTGCAAAGACAGTCCTGTATCTAATGTCTATTAGTTGCCTTTGGAAATGGCGATTTTTTTTTGTAACTGAACTCTTCATAGAATCGCTAGTTTATGAAATCAATATAGACTCCTTATTGAAATTAAAAATTAAAATAAAGAGTTTCCTCGTTGTACAGGCGTTATACTTATGCCATTTAAAATTAACTTACAGAAGTAAGTAATCAAATAATGTTTAAATTTTATATATAATATCTAAGCCACTGCTCCAAGCGGAAGTGTTACCCCAAACTCTCCACACTCTTATTCTGTCTGCTCTTTGTCAGTCGTGATGCTGAACTGTAAATGACGATGTCAACACCTAACGCTTTGGGGAATATAATGTCAAATTGGAGGTTGTCAACTGCGCATATATTATGCATACATATGTACACATCTTATACACGAGTGTATCTAGATACAGCCTATTGTTGAACTCAACTCCGTGATTGTTGCTACCATTTCCCAATGGGTTAATTTCGATGCCCAAAGCCGAATTGACCGTTCAAAACATATCAGTTAGATATAGCTACTGATTTTGTTGTTGTTGTACGTGGATGTAACAACGCTGTTTGACAACAGAGCAGCGCCATAAATGACGAAAGGCTGCGGAAATGTAATTTTGTAGGTGATTTCGTATCTAAAATCGGGCTTGTTATATTCATACATATGTATGTAAGCATAAACTAGTCTGTCATATACATACATATATACATATATGTGGCGCTTAACGTTTTAGACTCAATTACTAAGATTTGCAGCAGTTTGTTGAAAGTAACAACAAATTAAGCATTTGCATATCCTAACGTCCACGTCCACATCCAATGCAGATGGCATTCGCTCAGTGCCTCTCAAATGTATGTATAGTTGTATAGTATGTATGTATCTATGTATGTGTGTTGTGAAAGTGAACGGCATGAATCGCTAATAGTTCGGCAATAGAGTTAATTAATTTTCAGTTGACCGGGCATGGAATGCTGTCAATGCAGTCAGTTGTACATATGTATGAACCACTTGGACGATGTGGAAATTAGTAGCCAATTCTTGGCGTGTCCATATGTATGAATAGACATGCATCGTCAACAATTTTTGATGCAGCATTTTAGCCAAAGGAGAAGGCTTCTTTAACCGTTTTAAACAACATTTGTCTTACTCAATTTGGTGAGGTCTGTTGGATGGTAAATAGGAGTCTCTGGAGTTGTAACTTTAAGTAGTTTAGGAATCTCTAATACACGGCTGTGAACTTCGAGGTTTTCGGAAAAGCCAAAAAAACAGCTGGTATGAAGAGGATTGTCGTCTCGCAGTGGAGAGAAAACAGACTGCCTACCTCGCAATGTTGCGATCGACCGCAACACGAGCGGGATGGGAAAGATACCGAGAGCTGAAGAGGGAAGCGAGACGCATTTGCAGACAAAAAAAGAAAGAGGCCGAAATGCGTGAGTACGAAGAGCTTGAGAAGCTGGCAGACAGGGGTAATGCTCGAAAATTTTACGAAAAGATCCGGCGACTAACTGAAGGTTTCAAGACCGGAGCACACTCCTGTAGGACCCCCAGCGGTGATCTAGTGGTTGATGACCAGAGTATACTGTGTTTGTGGAGGGAACACTTCTCCAGCCTGCTGAATGGCAGTGAAAGTACAACACCAGGAGATGGCGAACCCGATTCCCCAATCGACGACGATGGAACAGATGTTCCATTACCCGACCGTGAAGAAATTAGAATAGCAATTACCCGCTTGAAGAACAACAAGGCGGCGGGGGCCGATGGATTGCCGGCCGAGCTATTCAAATACGGCGGCGAAGAGCTGATAAGGTGCTTGCATCAGCTTCTTTGCAGAATATGGTCGGAAGAAAGCATGCCTGACGATTGGAATCTCAGTGTACTCTGCCCAATACACAAAAAGGGAGACCCCACAATTTGCGCCAATTACCGTGGGACATCGCGTATAAGGTTCTGTCGAGCGTATTGTGTGAAAGACTAAAGCCCACCGTCAACAAACTGATTGGACCTTATCAGTGTGGCTTTAGACCTGGAAAATCAACAACCGACCAGATATTCACCATGCGCCAAATCTTGGAAAAGACCCGTGAAAATAGGATCGACACACATCACCTTTTTGTCGATTTTAAAGCTGCTTTCGACAGTACGAAAAGGAGTTGCCTTTATGCCGCGATGTCTGAATTTGGTATCCCCGCAAAACTAATACGGCTGTGTAAGCTGACGTTGAGCAACACCAAAAGCTCCGTCAGGATCGGGAAGGACCTCTCCGAGCCGTTCGATACCAGACGAGGTTTCAGACAAGGTGACTCACTATCGTGCGACTTCTTTAACTTGATGCTGGAGAAAATAATACGAGCTGCAGAGCTAAATAGAGAAGGTACAATCTTCTATAAGAGTGTACAGCTACTGGCGTACGCCGATGATATCGATATCATTGGAAACAACACCCGCGCCGTTAGTTCTGCTTTCTCCAGACTGGATAAGGAAGCGAAGCGTATGGGTCTGGTGGTGAACGAGGACAAGACGAAATATCTCCTGTCGTCAAACAAACAGTCAGCGCATTCGCGTCTTGGCTCCCACGTCACTGTTGACAATTTCGTCTACCTGGGAACCAGCATTAACACCAATAACAATGTCAGCCTGGAAATCCAACGCAGAATCACTCTTGCCAACAGGTCCTACTATGGACTAAGTAGGCAATTGAAAAGTAAAGTCCTCTCTCGACGAACAAAAACCAAACTCTACAAGTCCCTCATCATTCCCGTCCTACTTTACGGTGCAGAAGCGTGGACGATGTCAACATCCGATGAGATGGCACTAGGAGTTTTCGAGAGAAAGGTTTTGTGGAAGATTTATGGTCCCTTAAACATTGGCAACGGCGAATACCGCAGACGATGGAAAGATGAGCTGTATGTGTTATTCGATGACATAGACATAGTCCAGCGAATAAAAAAACAGCGGCTACACTGGCTAGGTCATGTTGTTCGAATGGATGAAAGTGCTCCAGCTCTGAAAGTATTCGATGCAGTACCCGCCGGAGGAAGCCGAGGAAGAGGGAGACCTCTATTCCGATGGAAGGGCCAGGTGGAGAGGGACATGGCTTCGCTTGGTATAACCAATTGGCGCCAAACTGCCAGAAGGAGGGATACGTGGCGCGCTGTTTTGGACTCGGCTATAACCGCGTAAGCGGTGTCTACGCCAGTCAAGAAGAAGAAGAACTTCGAGAAAATTTCGACAGTAGAGACCATGTCCAATATCAGCCTGTATCATGAGTGGCTAATCAGAACCTGAATTACGGGGGCGCAGGCGACCCTTACTGTACGCAAGAAGTTTCCTAGAACTGTTCTGTCCTGAAAAACTCTTGAGGTTCGGAAAATCTGTGGAACGCTGGATATTCCGTTAGATGTAACATGTAGTTTAGTAATATGTATTCAAGATAACAGTGGTATCTGATCTTCCCATAATCGATTAAAAAAGCGGTATTTTTGGATGTCATTAGTTTGGTCTTCAGTCAGATATAAGAGGTAACTCGGAATCAGAGGTTTTTATGTTGAAATAAGTAAAGGTGTAACGTTCTAAGTTTTCACGTGAGAAAATACAAAATACACGCCCAGGGGTAGTTAGGTAATTGCTTTGAGAAAAAATCACAATTTAGGATTGTTACGTTGCAGATGCGACAGCTTTTGAATCCATACTCATTACTCATATGGGATATCGTGCTAACACCTTTTTATTGCAGTAATTCCAAAAAATTTAAATATAACGATTTAAAGTGTCAACCTTTGACCTCATAAAATTAGATGAATTTATGTTGCGTTACTATTTTCTTATTTTATTTTTGTAACAAACACAACAAACGAGGTATCATGAGTACATTTATGCAACAAAAGCACACACAGCCTTCAACCCCAATTATTGCAACAATGCGGCGTACTATAGAATTGCACACAACAACACCAAAACTGTGCAGTGTCAAGTTGTATGGCAAAGGATCTTTACGCCACGTAGGCATTTGTGCGTATAAAATTACCACTCAACGACGTTGCACATGAAAATATACATACATACATATACACATGTTATGGTCGATGTTTCGATTTTGGTTTGGTTTGCCCGCATCGTTGTCGTTAGTGTTCCACTTATTGCACTGCCATAGGCACCAAATTTACAGTTGCAACTGCCGTTTATACTTTTGGCGCGCCTTGCCACACAGCTTAGTATGTAAAAGCCGTGTATCCTTCTGGAAAGTAGCAACATGCACTGACGGCTCTACTGTCACACGCTGCGTAGACACAAACAAACATATATGTATATACATATGTATGATTGTATTGATACATGTCTCTGAGTATCCTGCATCTGAAGGGTAACCTACAGTTTTCAGCCATCTACCCATACATACTTACATACATCCTCACATACATACATATGTACTTGCATATTGTGGCACTTTCTGTTAGCGACCGTTGTGCATAACCAAACCGAGGTAGTATGTCTACCAGCAGTTAAATCGCATGAGCGATAATATCGGTGGCTGTAACAACAATGTCAATGGCATGCATTATATTTGAAATTGTAACGTTCCATAACTTGACAGACACTCACATACGAACTTATGGAAGTGTACGCCAGCTCAATGCGTATCCTTGCCGCAGGATGTAGCCGTGTACTCTGTATGCAAACGTGCTTGTTTGACCTATTGTGGCATTTCTTAGATTCAGATTCATTGTTTTGGTCCTTTCAGAGGCCTAATTTTCACTTTCGCATGAAATATATGTACATATGTGTGTTTGTTCTGTATAGGTTGGGTCTTGGGAAATTAAATGGAATGCTTTGCTTTGGTATAGATTTGTATTGGTGAATTTTGAATTAAAACTTGCCTTAACGCTCGTACCTACATGAGTACAGCTTCGTCCAATTAATCATAAATGACTGTATCAGAAAAGATTTATGAAGTGTTTACTTCAAATCTGTTAAAAAGTGGGAGATTTCTATATTTTTATAGGTTAGATCAGCTAAAATAATGGTCAGTTTTTTTAGATACTGCAAATTCTATAAAGTGGACAAAGCGGCAAAGCGTAGGATGTTTCGCCCCACGGCATGTAAACCCATTGGACCGTCTTCTGCAAGGACTCCTATCATTGCGGCGAATTGAACTTTGCTAAGAGTAATTAGTTCAGTGGAGCTCTTACGACCCATATAAGGCCAAAAAGACCATGCAACCACGCAGGTGTTTTGGTTATTAACCACCGCCTTTCTAGCTCGTGCGAGGTCCGCAGATCCAGTGCGAGAACGCAATAGGACAATGTAGGCACCAATCTGATGAGATTTTTTCAGCTCTGCAGTCCCCATCGGCAAAACTACTTTTCGGAGATTCGTATTAAAGCTTAGTAGCCCATATATTTTCGAAATCTCTATAACTTTTAATCAAAACACATGTTCGTGTGTCGTACGGTGAAGTGTAGTTATAGTTGGTGTCAAAATAACCACTTTAGTTGTTATATAACTCGAGTCTAAACTATACCAAAGACTATATCATTAATCTATGTTAAGACCTCGAATAAACATGCCCACTCCACTCATTCACTGAAGTCACCTTGAATTGTTTTCGAAGATTGTGGACTTCATATGCATCAGTTTCTATATGAATGAGAACGTATTTCCTTAAAGCTCACAACTATAGTAAAAATTTCAAGGGCGTAGGATTTCAATTAAAGCTTTCAAGCTTTAAAATTCAGTTTGAAAAAATATTCAACGTAGAGGTTTTCATTTCAGATAATTAGGAGAACTAATCCACAATTTTCAAGTCTAATAAACAATTTATACTCTGCATAAGAAAAAATATCACTAAGTCTGCGGTAATGGACGTGGAGTCACGATAACCATTATTCACTCTTTGAAATAGCCTAATTAGATTACCGAAATAATTTTTCACATCAAAGCTTTTGAAATTATGTAATTAAAACTGGCATTATGTACTAAATAATAACAATGCTATTTACTTTTAAAATGGAAATATAATTATAAAAAAAAATATTTTTAATTTAATGCAAAAAGTTTCACCTCCACTAGTGTAGGCCCCGGCGAGATTCGAACTCACGATCTCCTGTTTACTAGACAGGCGCTTTAACCAACTAAGCCACGGCGCCAGTTGTTTCCATTGAAACAAAGAGCAGAACTTTAACATGAATCTATAAGTTATATATTTATTAGCACTATACACCACAAGAATAGAACAGTGTGGTGAATTGAGGAATGAACACAACATATTTTTGACCGTACGATATGTCATGCTAAAAATAAATTGACAACTGCTTACAAATATTCTACGATATATTTAGTGACAAGAAGATATTGTTAAGTGGATGAGGAAGCAAATCTGATTATTCTTGGATGAAAAAACCGTTAATTCGATTTTTTTTTATTTGTATGAATTTATCTATGTAGCTTTTCTGTATATATTCTCAAACTTCTGAGGTTCAGGATTTGAAAGATGGGCCTGATGAAATCATCCTAATCATAATTAAAGCTTTTATTCATTTCCACCGGTTTTAGAGACTTATAAGAGCGGCTTGATGTGATTGCTTTATTAATTCGATCAAATATTGAAATATGCTGCTGAAGAATGGTGGGGTTCTGTGTGAAAATTGCCGTCAATTTGATTATACCAGTTTATGCCAGTTGTTTGTTCGATTTAACACTCTGGGGCCATCCATAAATTACGTCACACCTTAAACGGGGGGGGGGGGGAGGTTATCATTCAGAAGTGACATTGTGTGACAAGGGGGGGGGGGGGCGGTGGATCAAAAGCTTTGTGACATCACATTTCAAAATTTAGGGCAATATCGTTTCCTGCTCTGCTGCGCTCCTGGGTGCTAGACGACTGGATGCTCTGTACCACGCCGATCACGCAGCAGCATAATTAAGTATATATTATTTCTTAACTAGTCATTTGTTGTCTCTGTACTTTAATATTTAACTAAATGTTGATTTTATTAAAGATTATTCAATAAATATAAGAATAAATAAATAATTATGATAAATCCATAAAATTGGAAAATGGGTGACGTTACGTCAGAGTTCAAAATGTGACAACTTGTGACAAGGAGGGGGGGAGGGGTTAAAAAGTCCTTAAATTCGTGTGACGTAATTTATGGATGACCCCTCTCTAAAATTGGGCAAATTGATAAGATTATCAAAAAAAAAAAAATATCTCTCTAACCCTTTCGACCCCGACGTTGCCTGTGAGCAATTTCACCAGTTTGATGACTTAGAGCTAAAGCTGTGTTCAATGTTTTAACTTGATTTAAGTGGATACTTATAGATTAATATATTAAACATGAAAATCAAAACAGTTAACAACATTTTTTACCGTTATTCTTATAGTTTTTTTTAACATAGTGCATTAAAGTCGTTGATAATTTGTGAACGAAAATTTAGAATCGATCCAATTATTATTATTTTTTTTCAATATTTGTTTATTTATTGAATCTGCTCTTTGAAGCCTAACAATAAGTTATAAAATCTTAATTCTAATTAAAACTAAACAAGCTCAACCAAGTGATTGAGTTGTTTTGGTGAAACGTTGCTCTTCAGTGTGTTATATAACAGAACTTTGTTGTCTAGGCTAAGTTTTGAATTTTTGTTTAGAAGCCAATTTAAGTTGGCAGCTCTTATCTTCATGCAGGTTATTTTGCTCGATATGTGTTTTCTCCACGTGAGCCTTCTATCCAAGTGAATACCAAGATATGTTACTTCAGTCGCTTGGGGTACTAAAATATTGTTCATTTTAACTGCCGGGCACGTTTTTGGTCTTAGGGAAAATGTAACATGCTTGCACTTTTGCTTATTTACATTTATACGCCAGTTGGCTAGCCATTCTTCGACAAAAATCAAATGCTCTTCTAATAGTCTTGATGCTATAATTGGGCATTTGTTTCGGCTCACTAAAGCTGTGTCATCCGCAAAAGTTGATGTCAAAACATTACTTGCTGTTGGAAGGTCTGCTGTATATATTATGTATAGAGTTGGCCCTAAAACACTGCCCTGCGGTACACCAGCTCTTATTGGTCGTTCTTCAGATGTGAAGTCTCCTTCTTTGACAGTAAACTTTCTATTTTTTAAATAAGATCCAATTATTATAATAATTTAATTCAATGAAAAAATGAGTATGCATTTTTGTTCGAAATGTATTATAGCATTTTTTCATGAATTCAAAATCTTCGCTTTATGATATTTGTATACCATCATGCCCTAATGTTACTCACAAGCAACCTTCTGTGGCGCCCATAATAAAAGGCGTGGCGACGTGAAATTTTGTTTGTAATCTCTTTTTGACATTCTTTTATGGTACCAATGGAAAAAAAAAATTTAAAACCACAGGAAAAAAGTCGGGGTCGAAAGGGCTAATTAAGAAAAACTTATTTGTTCTAACTTGTATAAAAATTATATTTATTAAAAAACTTAGAAATAACATTTACATATATTGCATATATAATTAAGAAAATAACTGCAAAATGGCTGGTTTGCAGTTAGTTTCTATTTTTAATATTTGTAACAAAATTTAATATAAACTATTATAAAATATTAGCTAAGAGTATTTTCAGTTTTAATACAATATAAAATAGTTAAAAACAATTATTTATATAAAAACAACTTAACTATTTAAATACTTATGAGATTAAATTTAATAAAACAATTATTTTAATCATATTTAATAAATTTTAAGTCTAAAAAATTTTACAAAATTTATAAAATAAGTTGACATATTTTTAAAAACTATTTACTTATTGAATTAATTATTTTATTTAAAAGGAATTTCAACAAATTTTATTATTGTTTGCGCATACATGCGTATGTATTTATATATTTTATTTATAATAAACTGAAATATATTTGATTTGTGATTGCAAGCTTCATTGCTATTTTTGTTTTAAAAAGCTTTTGTTACCATTGCTGAAAATTTGGCATATACATATGTGTGTATGTAATTTTATATATATTTGTTTGTTTAACAGTAAAATTGCAAAAAATACTTTAAACTATTGCTACTCATGCTATATATGTATTTGTGCTATATGTTTACTTACAACAATAAACATTAGCAATATAACAGTATTTTTTGGATTTTAAATTTTTTTCAAATTACGTATGCGTATATTTGTTATTTAAATGCTGCAGTACAACAAGTTGATAATCTCTTTTTCAAAAATACATATTTTTTTTCCAAAATTTTATTTCAAATACTAATCAAGTTAATTTTCGAAAATAAATTTTCTTTGCAAAAAATTACATTTTAGAAACTTTTTCTTCATAAACTAATTTTTTGAAAATATTATCTTATTTTTCCTAACCTCAATAACAATATTTTTTTGAAAATTAGTTTTTCTTTAATTTTTTTTCCCTTTAAATTATTTTTTTGAAAATTATTTATTTATTTAATTTTTGAAAAGTGCTTTTCTTAAAAAAAAAATAACTTTCTTTTTAATTTGTTTTCTTTTAAGAAATTTTTTAAATTTTTTTTTCAAAAATTAGTTTTTCGAAATTATTTTCTAATTTTTAGAAACATAAATGTTTTGAAAATTATTTTTCTATCAAAAATGTTATTTTTTTTTAAGTTAATTATTCTAAAATTAGTTTTTATCAAAAAAAAATTTTTATATGTAGTCAATTTGTAATTCATTTTTCGAAAATTATTATATTGAAAAAATTAATTACAAAAAAAAATCTTTCAAAAATGTATATTTATTTTTTTCTCCAAAATTAATTTTTCGAAAATATTATCGTATTTTTTCAAACACACATTTTTTTGAAAATTGTTTTTCTTTCACAAAACATTATTTAAGTTTTATTTTTTTCAAAATAAATTTTTCGATTATATTATCATATTTTTTCAGACAATTTTTTTGAAAATTATTTATATTAAATGTTTTTTTTCAATAATAATTTTTTAGATGATTTGTTTTCTTTCAAAAATTAAATTTTTAATATTTTTTCAAAATAATTTTTTTGAAATTTTTTTTCTTTAAAAAATATTATTTGAAATATTATATGTGAAATTTTTATTTGATATACATATTATTTGAAATATTTTTTTTTTCAAAAACTATTTTGTTTTTAAAATATATTATTTTTAATATTTTTTCTTTTTCAAAAATTATTTTTTAATATTTTCAGTAGAAAATTTTTTATACATACAAACATTTTGCAATATAAATAACTTTCTTCTTCTTCAACTACTTTCCTTAATTTCCTTACACTTCTATGGAAAATTTAGCAAATGGCTGTCTTGCTAAATTTTCCCTGCCAACAAACTTACAACCTCTCCGTATTTCTACAAATTATTGCTTAATTACGATAACAACAAATTGCCTCACACTTAATTTCACTTTAGTTACAGTTTTATAGCACATAGATGATTATTAGATGCGTGTAATTAAACCAACCATTCGCTGGCAAATGAAAATTTAAGCGGCTTGCAACTGCTGAGTATCATTGCATAGTTATTGTCCTCAGCAATTTCGTGAGTTCTATTTAATTTACAAAGGTTTTTTGCATTTTGCTGCATACTACTAACATGATTACGTTTAACATTAGCATTAACATTAACATTAGCACTACAAGTAACATTACCGCTATGATTACTACGATTACTAACAGTGGCATTGCAACTGTCATTGCTTGCATATTTAGTATCACTTAAACTATTAATATCAGTATTTTGGTTTGGGTTATTGTGTACACTGTTCGAGGCGTATAAATCTGTTACATCTACCTCCTCGTAAATACCGCTATTGCGCTCCTCAGCTGCTGCAGCAACCGCTTCCTGCCGATTCGGACGAAAAGTCCACTCCAAATGTGGTACATTAGTTTGTCTACTCTCCGCTGTTGTTGTTGGCACATAGTGCGCGCTGTGCGGACTTGCTGCAACGCTACTTTTTGGTGATACTTCACATATATAACCGTAATTAAGATTATTTGTGTAATATGCATAATAACTATTTAAATCAATTATATTATTTGTTGTTTGATAAGTTGTATTTGTTGTTGTTGGCGAATAACTCCCACCCACCGCAGTTAAACGTTCGAAGCTACACATATTGGTTTTAATAGTTTCTATAAAAGTTTGATTTACTTTGTTAATCTCCTCATCAGCAGTCATTTGCACTTCCAACTGCTGCGCCCATTTGCCATCAAGTAGTTTATTTGTTGACTGCATTACGTTGTTTGAATCATGTCACACTGTGGTGCCTTGTTGGCCCGGCAATACCGAACCACAATGCGGTGGCACTTTAAAGGCGTCACGATAGCGCGCCCGACAATCACCTTTGGACGCAAATACGAACTTGTAAATGATGTACATCGGTATGCAGAGTACCGACGAGCAGGTCACGGCCCAGCCGACTTTAATGCTCCATTCGGGATATTGGTACTCCTCGCCCAACATTTCCTCATAGCCGAGTATGGAGAATATAAAAATGCCCTGCAAATAAGTATTATTCAAATGAGTTCATTTATACTTTCAGTATTGCTTTCAGCGCTCTACTAACCAATAAAAATACGGGACTGATGTAAGTCCAACAGATGCGCCAGAAAATGCCCGGTTTAATGCCCAACATCTGTTCCACATCTTCAGAGAAGCGATCGACGCCGTAAAACCAGAAGACGCCAGCTGCTTCCACGAATACGACAAATAAGATAGCCAGACCGGGTCCGTAAACATTCAAGAAGTTAACCAAGAACACGCCGCCCTAGAAATATTTGTATTAATAGATTGGTGTAAAGTAAGTTAAGTAAAAGTGTATTATTTAAAAAAATATGTTTAAATATAGCTTTAACGGTGAACAGTTTCCAAAAACCTTATGTTAAACAGTGGTCGTCATTCGACAGTCCGACATAACCTCAAATTTTTGTTTATTATAGCGGGATGGGATAGATACCGAGAGCTGAAGAGGGAAGTGAGACGCATTTGGAGACAAAAAAAGGAAATTGGCCAAAATGCGTGAGTATGAAGAAAATAATCGACGACTAACAGAAGGTTTCAAGACCGGAGCACACTCTTGTAGGACCTCCAGAGGTGATGTAGTGATACCCTGAGCTTGTGGAGGAAACACTTTTTCAGTCTGCTGAATGGTAGTGAAAACACTACAACAGGAGATAGCGAACCTGATACCCCAATCGATGACGATTGGACTGATGTTCCATTGCACGACTATGAAGAAGTCAGAATAGCAAGTGCTAGTGATTGTCAAGCGCTCAGCTCAGCTCAGTCGAGACCCATTTGTTCAGTAATAAACCACAAAGGATATCGGTGAGACAGATGTACCTGATTTTGCAAGCTCATCAGCCTTACAAGTATCCGCGATTCCGCTGTGCCAGGAACCCTGACCAGTCTAATCGAAAAGTAGTTCGACCGCTGATAGTGAAGATAAGCACTCCTTAACCAGCCTTGAGCGCACAGTCAGCGAACTCAAGGCTAGTATCGCCGCTCTATTATCAGAATTTCCTGACAGTAAACGCCTCCATCTACCTTTCCTATCAGCTTCTACACATCCGTGAAGAAGCTCCTTACCACCCAAACCTGATTTGAAGGTAGAAGAGTAGAGAAGTTGTCGCCAGGACTAGGCTCGGCGACGTCAGGTTGATCCAATAACTTCGGGATGAAGTCGTAGTGAGTGAGTATTACTTTTCTCTTCTAATAATCCAGATATAGCTTGTCATTTATATCAATCCTCGTGCATAAAACTCTTCAGAAGGGCATAGAAACTATATGGGGCCCATTATTTTTCTATATCCTTTCGGTTCTGATGCTTTTTCAAAGGAGAGCAATGACCTATTTCTCTATTTTCTAAGTCAACGCTACTATTTTCTTCAACGGGCCGTGAAAAAATGTACAGAAATATCTTTTTAGTTACTTAATTAACCGTTCCATGCATTTGCCAGTCTCTTGGTGTGTTAGAATCATGTAGTGAAGCTTTATCGCACCCACTTTGGAGTCGGTTAGTGTCTATGCAGCTACGAACTTACATAAATATTTAACATATTAATCAATTTGGAACCTTTATTCCAAAGATTTATCTTCTCACATATATATCAATTACTTTTATTTGTTGCTCATTTGATAACCCCCACATACTCAAATATCTAAGTAGGCATACAATGGACAGCGACACCACACTGATTATGCACACATCACTTGAAACACCGACTAAATGCGAGAAATTATAATTTCTAATGTAATCAAGCAGAGTGATAACGTCCATTATCCCTGCTTTGGCATACTTAAAGCTTAGTGTGCGTTGAGCGCTGTGGTGGCAGTTGACGGTGAAGACAAGTGGCGGCGGCCAATATAAAAGCAACAATAAATAAAATCAACAATCACTGATGTTTACCGAACGCTGACAGGTGTTAAAAATGGCGCTAAAGCTTGAGACGCTTGAGAAGAAAGTATGTCGAGAAAGGAAGTAAACAAAAGTGTACGGTTAGCTGACAGGCGGGCATGCACATAGGCAACCGGAGGCATAACACAATTGGCTTTACAATGGAAGCCACTTAAGTTGACCACCTAGTTAAGGTGTTCGGGAGTTATAAGACGCCAATAGTGCTAGTGAACCGCAAGGTGGAAGAGAATTATTGGTTGCTAATAGCAGAAAAGCTGGCAAGGTGGGGCAGCATACATATTTAGTAAGCGAAGTTGAGTGCGAAATTTATTTATGCAGGTCAAGATAGAGTTAATGCATTGCGAATAAGCATAAGGCAATAAATTACGGCGGCACAAAAAGGTGGAAGAAAATCATTTATTCGATAAACAGCAGAAAGCTCTTTCATTGCGAATCGTTTTGTTAGGCTGATTGACTAGCAAGATAAATGCATAAATGTATTTGCTAAATAGTTGGAGGATTGAGTGTTGCTTAATGAAATTACGTCAAATTAATTAATGCAATTCAGTGGTTCATGACATTAGAGTGTATATAATAACGGTAAACATATATACGCCTCACACTTACGTAAGTCATAGTCGGCAGTGCGCACAAGTAGATGCAAGCCAAGAGGAGCAGCACAAAAATTTCACGACGTCTTCCAATGGCGCGCGGATACTCATCACAGAGCGCGGTGATCATAGCCTCCAAACCACCAAATGTGCTATCCAAACCCAGTGTGATGAGCATGAGAAAGAATATAATGGACCAAAATACCGAGCCGCTCATTGTAGCTATGGCCTCCGGGTAGACAATGAAGACGAGACCGGGGCCTTCCAGACCCACTTTGTCGATGGAAGTCTTCTGTACGTGCGCCATGTAGCTGTGAGTGAAAGCAAAATTATAATTTAAGCAATAAAGGAGCATAAATATGTTTTTTTAAACATTAAAATTAATAAAACAAAAATCTTTAAAAATATTTCTTAATTATACTCTCGCAACCTGTTGCACAGAGTATCATAGTTTTGTTCACATAACGGTTGTTTGTGTCACCAAGAAATATAAGAGTTAGATATGGGGTTATATATATATAAATGATCAGGATGACGAGTGGATTTGAAATCCGGATGTCTGTCCGTCCGTCTGTCCGTCTGTCCGTGCAAGCGATAACTTGAGTAAAAATTGAGATATCTTAATGAAACTTGGAACACATGTTCCTTGGCACCCTGAGGAGGTTGCTTTCGAAAATGGGCAAAATCGGTCCACTGCCACGCCCACAAAATGGCGAAAACCAAAAACCTATAAAGCGTTATAACTAAGCCATAAATAAAGTTATGAAAATGAAATTTTGAACATAGGATCCCATTAGGGAGGGGCACATTTGGATGTGATTTTTTTGGAAAAGTGGGCGTGACCCCGCCCTCAAATAGGTTTTTTGTATATAACTCGCAAACCAATAAAGCAATATAAACCAAACTTTCTGCAGTCGTTTCTTTTAGCCATTTCCTTATACAGTCCAAAAATGAAAGAAATCGGATAATAACCACGCCCACCTCCCATACAAAGGTTAGGTTGAAAATTACTAAAAGTGGGTTAACTCACTAACGAACAACGTCAGAAACACCAAATTTTAAATAAGAAATGGCAGAAGGAAGCTGCACTGAGATTTTTTTACAAAATGGAAAAAGGGCGTGGCGTCGCCCACTTATGGGTCAAAAACCATATCTCAAGAACTACTCGACAGATTTCAATGAAATTCGGTATATAACACTTTCTTGACACCCTGATGACACGGGTGGAATATGGGCGAAATCGGTTCACAACTACGTCTACTTCCCATATAACTCAATTTTGAATTCCATCTGATTCGTTCACTTTATAATGTATTCATAAGGAATCAATGAAGCTAGCGGAATAAAACTTTACACAAATACTGTATTTGAGCTGTGACATCACTTGTGGAAAAATTGTCAAAATCGGACCATGACTTTTCAGGGCCCCATATATCGAACATGAAGAACCTAGTGCCTAAGGTTAATTTTTCACCGAAAATATAGGTAAATCCCTCAGATATTTTAATGTAATTCATTCTCTCTGAATTTTTTTCTTATAACAGTTTCTCTCTGTACCTGAAATGGTAAAAATCGGGTCATAACTTCCCCCAGATCCCATATACCTAATTATAAGTAATATTAAATTAAGTGAGCGTATAGTCTTCGATACATTGTATCTTGGTGGTGAAAACGAGTGAAATCGGTTTAGGAATTACCTCAGTCCCCATATACTATTTATGCTGATTTTCGTTATTCTATTGAACTTTATACCAAATATATGGGTCGACTTGTGTTATCTTTATAAAATGACATCAATAAATTGCGAGAGTATAAACTGTTCGGTTATACCCGAACTTAGCCCTTCCTTACTTGTTTTTTTTTTTTAATTATATACGCACCCTAGCACAGAAAATATCACGAAACCCGCTAGAAAGCTTGTCAAGCAGTTAACACTACTCGTTATCAACGCATCACGATAACAATTATTGTTGAATTTATTGTAACTAGATAATGCTAGTAAAGTGCCAAACCCGGGTCCAAGCGAGAAAAATATCTGCGACGCCGCATCGATCCAGACCTGCACAAAGTATATTTTAAACATTTCACAAAATAATAAAAATATTTATTTATTTACAAAATTACCTTTGAGTTCTGCAACTTGTGCCACTCTGGCGTCAGATAATACCTAATACCCTCCATAGCGCCCGGCAGCGATACGCCGCGCACTAGCAAAATGAATAGCACAACATAAGGCGCCAATGCCGTTACCCATACAACCTTGCCAGCGCTACGCACACCTTTCCACAGCGAAAAGTATACCAAAATAAATACGCCGAAGACACACAGCGCCAGCGTGGGTTTAATGGGACCCATATAGTTGAGGCCATCCGATTTGTATTGCTCAAGCACCATGCGTCTGTGGTTAGTTGTCAGTAGAAATACATGAAAAAAAAAAAAATAAAAAATTAAGAAATTACAAAAAAAAATATTTTTCCTTCAATCACTCACTCGAAGAACTCCTTAGCTGGTGTAGTCGCCTTTTCTGTGAAATTTTCATTCGTTACTGGCATACAACTGTTGGTGTTCCATGAATTGTTACAAGACGTCCATGGCAGCTTTGATGTGAACGATGCGAAGAGATAGTAGACGGCCCAGCCAATTATCGTATTATAGTACATGCCCATGTAAACATCAATTAAGCAAATGGCGTAACCCACACCTGTTTGGATTAAATGAATCGTAAGCCTATGGTTGAGTTTTTGAAATGCTTGGGGGATACATAAATGGTGATGATGAAAGTTAAATGTGAGTAGAAGAGGCGGTTTTAAGATATACCAAGGTGAGAGTGATCGACCTTGGTCCAACTATTTTCAACTGAATTTTCAAAATTATGCGTGATATTTTTTACCACTACAACAACAACAACTAGCCTTGACTGACCTAACCTAAATTTCAATTTTTATTCTTTTTCAAAAATTGTCATTTATAAAAAGCTTCAATAAAATATATACCTAATATTTTAATTATTTTAAAACGCTAAAGCAGATAACCATTCACTTTCTTCTTCCAAATTCGGGAGAATCGTGAGAAACTCAAAGGCTCCAAATAAGGACTCTCTGGGAGAGTTGTCAGCATAATTTTTATATACAGGCCATGTTCAAAAAGTAACGGGAAATTTCGATGATTTGGAGACTGCAATTTTCAAATATTTTTTGTAATTTGATGTTCATGTTATTTTTTGAACACACCAAAAATTATACTGTTAGATGAAACACACTGCGTGATTTATTTACAAAAAAAAATATATATAAACCTTTACAGCTAACTTTGTAGATTTCACTTCACAGAATAATATTTCGCCGATTTGAGAATCGGTATGAACTATGTATAAAGCATTGAATTACTTCATATAATATCACAACACCTACTATATGAATCAACTTGGATCCCCAATGTATCTTCAACTGTTAACCTACTCTAGAAACAACAAAAGTGGCCAACAGTTCTATACTTCCTACTTCAAGCACTTCAATGACGAAATGCACTTCACATCAGACAAATGCCTTATCACTTAGGATTCTACTAGACTTTTCACACACATACTACCAATTCCTTATTTATTCATCACACACACACACATTTAGAGTCCCATAGTAGTTTCAAGTGGCTTGCGAGGAAATCCCCGTTGACACTGCTTTGTGGTATTTGCTCAACAAGTGTTTGCTTAGTCAACTTTTATTAAATCAACTACTACTATAGTCAAAGTGCAAGTGGAAAGTGATTGAAAGGAAACGAACGAACGCTAAAGAAAGTACAAAGGAAACCATTAGAGTAAGCGCGCATAGGTAAAAAGAAGGGTACATATTTTAACGTTACATCGTTGAGATAGTAATGTTAGTAAGTAAATAGTAAAAATGTTCCTTATTTCGAGTGATATTTGAAACTTTATAAAAGGTTTATATAATGGGTTTAAATGAACAACAAAATAAAGTTGGTGTTAAAAAGGATTGAAATCGGCTAATAGTAAGCATAATAAGAAACTATTTGAATTTTAGAATACAGAGTTTGAATTTTTTAGGGCAGTGATTTCAAAATACATATATGTATTATATTCCAGCGATTCTCAAACTTTTGAAAATCAATAATAAATTAAATTTAAAATATTTTACTAATAAAATAGAATTGAGAATTTTTTTTGGCAGTGTTTTGAAAATACACCTATGTATTCCATTGCAGGAATTCAAATCCCTACTAATATTATAAATGCGAATGTAAGTTTGTTTGTTACGCTTTCACGCAAAAACTACTGAACCGAACATCATGAAACATTGTACATATACTCTTGAAGGTACTAGAAGCAACATAGGGTACTTTATATTAAAAAATAAAAATAAAAGATTATGTAATGTCGAGCCCTCGACGAGACAATATGGATGATTTTGATAATGGAATTGCACGAGAGCTAGATTATGATTTCATAGCACTGCAACATCAAGTGACAGAATTAGTTCCTCAATTACTTCCAGAGCAAAATCATGTTTTCCATCAAGTTTTACGTAAAATAGACTCCGGTAGTGGTGGACTCTTCTTTCTCGATGCACCAGGAGGAACTGGAAAAACGTTTTTACTTAACTTATTATTAATGTCCGTCAGAAAAGACCAAAAAATAGCAGCTTCGTCAGGTATTGCCGCGATGCCTTTAACGACGCTATTCACTGTCAAGAAAATTTTGTAATTTAGTAGAAAGTGATGTGGATCTCATTGCTAATGTTTTGCCGGAATTACAACAAAATTTGTGTAGTGATCAGTGGTTGTGTGCAAGAGCAATATTAGCACCAAACCAGGTTCAGGGAGAAATGAAGGAATATTTGTCAATGGATACAATTATGGATACGGAACTAAGTACTTCATATCCTGTGGAGTTTTTAAATTCACTTGAACTATCGGTACACCCCGTCACATAAACTTCAATTGAAACTAAATGTACCAGTAATGGTTATGCGAAATCTAGATGCTCCTCGGCTATGTAATGGAACAAAGTTTCGGATAACAAAATTGGGACAAAACATACTTGGTGCTACTATTTTAACAGGTGTCGGTAAGGGAAATAGTGTTATAATACCTCGGATACCAATTATTCCCACTGACGTTCCATTCCAATTTAAAAGGATTCAGTTTCCCGTCAAGCTTAGCTTTGCTGTTACTATAAACAAGGCACAAGGACAAACATTACAGGTAGCAGGAGTGCATTTAGAAAACCCATGCTTCTCTCATGGTCAGCTTTATGTAGCCTATTCACGTGTATCCAATGCCAGGAATTTACACAAATTTGCACGCGACAAGAAAACTTATAACATTGTCTACAAAAATATCTTAAATTAATACTTTGTATTTTATTTTTTTAAATTGTTAGAATTCAGAATTAATTATTTGTGTTACGGTGAAATATATTTTAACATTTGTTGTTGCATTTCAATAAGCATATATTAAAGTGTAGAAACTTCTGTCTGTAGTAATTTTTAAAAATTGTTGATCTCAGCCAAACAATCAAATTTAGTTATCATATTGACTCATTTCTATTATTATACCCTTACCCTTTATCTCTCATACTTATTTAATGACTCCACTGCGGGCGAAGCCGCGGGTAAAAAGCTAGTATGTACATATGTAAAATTGAAAAAATGCTTCGAAATGAGTACCTTACTATACAAATATCCTTATAGAAAAGAATTATATTTATATATAAATAAATCTAATTTTTGCAGTGAATGAGAACGTAATGATGAGTAAACGAAATAATGAAATTAAAACTGTACACAAATATACACATGTAAACAGCAAAGGACATGCACCCTTACATATTTCAATATCGCTACCAGCGACTTCAATACAAATCTAATAATTTTACAAATATCTCCTGGTATATACTCTGTACATACATATGAGACTGCTCGAGAAACTTTCAGCTCCACCGCGTCGGATTGCCAGCTAATTGTGCGCTAAAGATGACTTGGAAGATACTAGTACAAACACTGTGACAAATATATGTATATATAGAAGTGGAACAAGTCAACAAGGCGTGAAAAGGCGCAGTTATCTATATACATATGCCACAAACATACATATATACAGATATATAAGTAATATATACACATTCATCATATTCATATTCAACTGCTCGTTTGAGTTCGCAAAATATGTCAGTTGCATGTTGAACTTGAGAAAAAAAAAAACAGACGAGGGAGAGCTTGCACGAAAACAATAGCACGCTGAATATGCAGATTAAATCAAATTAAAAATTTTGTTATCACAAAAGTTGGTTAACTTTTGGACTTGTTAAGACTTGCGGGATTGAGAAGTTGTGGCAATGAGATTTTGTGGGAGTGATATCTTTACATGATGCAATAATATATGTTTACATGTGAATATGTGTTTTGATGCATGTTTGTATGTATGCAAACTGTTTTTAAGACACTAATAGGAACATATGTATGTATGTAGTATGTATATAACACTGCTATTAAAACTTTGATTGCGAAACTAGCTAAATTTTTATCAACAATAAAAAAATTGAATTTTGTTAAACTCTCCGTCTGACTGTCCATACATTCCATTACATACGATGAATCGTTTCATAAAATTGCTTTCGTTCAATAATCACAAACACTTTCATTGCAATAGCTCAGCACAACAACATTAACTGATTATTTATTAAAACTAAACAGTTTGGATGCCACTGTAATTTTGCAATAAATGCTGTGGAGTGAAAAAAATAGTTTTATGTTCAATTTTAATATAATTACCGCACAAAAGCTTACTTTACATAAAAGCTCAAAGGAAATTTGCTACTCAAAGCTTACGAAGGCATAATAAAAGCCAAACATGGAGCTGCGCACGTTGCTCCATAATTTCTAACCGAAAAAGCTTAGCAGCTATTTGAAGCAGCTTGGAAGACTCGCAGCAAACAGGTTTACTTTACTTGAAAGGCAGGAAAACTAATGAACTCATTTTTCTTTCACTTATTTACAGTTTATAGCTCACAAAACTTTATTATTTTAATCAATAATCTTTATTTTTATCACTATTTAACAAAATATGCACAATTTTCTTCAATTCGTGTCACACACCGTGCGGAAACATAATTCGGAACTAAAAAGATGGCGCCGAAACTTTGACAGCACTGAGTTGCATTTCTCACTAATTAGTAGTAATTGTGGTATTCATTTATCGGTAATATATGATTTGCATAAATCATATAAATTTGTATTTTTAAATTTCGGTAGAGTTACTATATAAAAATAATAAAATATTTGCTAATATTAATTTTATATTATTCTAAAATTGCAAATTCGGGATAAATTTTTGCATGAAACTATACAATATTTTAATAATACACAAAAAAGTTTTTAATTAATTTAAATAAATAAAAATTATTTATAAATATATTTACAAAAATATATAAAAAAAAATTGTAAATAAAATATTTATAAGTATAATATGTTTGTAGTTTTTTATATTTATAAGTATATTTTTATTTACTTGTTGAATAAATAACGGTATTTCAAGAATATTTTATCGAAATTATCGCATTTTATAAATTTAATAGGTAATTTTATGTTCTTATGCTGAGGAGGATGGGCGCCGAACTGCGAAGGAGAGAGAGAGATGGCGCACTATCGTCGATTCGGCTATAACCGGCTAAACGGTTGCAACGCCAATCACATACATACATGCTGACTAATAATTGTTTTTTTTTTATATTTAGTTTCTTATAAATATATTTTTAGTGGGTATTTGAAAAATTTTTCATGTCTATTAATTTTTTTATAAGTTTAATCTGTAATTTATGTAAGTATGTATATTTATGCCGACCCATTTCTTTATTATTATTATTATTTTTTAATTTCATTTATTCATAAATATATTTTACTGTTTATTTGGACAAATAACGTTAATTAATTAATATTTTAATTACATTTTTATTTAAATAATTGTATTTTATAAAATCACTTAATAAAAATTATTTACTAAAATAGTTACATTGTCCCTTCAGCGTGAATACCACACTTAACTTTTCGGTAAAAAAATGTAACCCTGCGTTTTGTCAAAGTTCCGGCGCCATGACGCTCACAGCGTCAGTTCCGAATTATTTGCTTGCCGTGAGTGACGAAGTTTATTAAAATCGCGTATGTCTTTTAGAATATCGGTTAAAGTATAGTTTTTCGTGCAAAAGTCTCAAGTATAGCTAGTCGTTAAGTGCGATTAACTAAAATAAATCTCGTGGCGGTATTTTAATGCGTATTTTAGTAAATGGACAAATCTATAGGAGAGGCGTGCGTGTAAAAGTGTTCTCTTGCGAAAAGCGTTTAATAAAATATGTGTGTTAATGTAGTAATAATGAATAGTACGAGAGAAGCATCGTTTCAAAGCATGGTGAGTCTGCTTAAAAGAAATTCTTATTTGTAAAAATTTTAATTTGCAGAAATTATGTATAACGGAGCGCTAGGTGCTCCATTTTATACAAATAAGACAGGTAGCGGAGCTTTTTTACTGCTTTTGTTGTTGCTCTCTAATACGATCCTTTTGTTGTTGTTAAAGCTGTCTAAAGCTTTTAGTTACAGCTTTTGTAATTTGCTAATGAGCTTTCAGATCCTACAGGAAAGCCACTAAAGAGCTGCAAATCAGCGGCCGCTATGAGTAATTTGTCGCGCTTGCCGTTTACCAATCACAGCGCAGTTTGGAAATATTGTAACTGATCAACAGTTTGAGAGCTTGCGTAGTATAATTATAAGTGTACTGCTAATTATTATGGCTGTTTATTGCAAGTGAAGCTGAATATGTTTAGAAAATAAAAATTTTATGTTTTTTGTGTTTTTCGATATTTAGAGCTGTTAATATATGTATATAAAAACAATATAATATATATAATAAAAAAATAATTTATATGTATGTAAAAAAGTAATTTGATTTTTGCATAATAATATACTTGCATATAAAAATTTAATTTGATTCACTACATTTATACATATGTATGTATGTATGTACAAATCGTTCTTAATCAAAAATTGCATGTTTGACACATTTTGAATTTTACCGCTTATTTACATACATCTGCACACATTTAAATGCAGAATTAAGTGTCTCTGGGCATTATAATAACATACTTTATAAATCAAAGCTAATTTTTTTATTACTGGAAATAAATAAACAATTGTTGTTAAAAACACGAATTAATTTGACATTGTTGTTATTGTCAATAATATTTGTTTATTGCCAATAATCATATTTATTTAAGCAAAACGAAAAGAATTGCCAATAAAGCTAAAAAGCATTTGTACATACTTATCCATACAAACATATGTACATATGTATATAAGAATGTATGCAAATATTGTCGAAATATACTATATGCAGATATTTGTGTAAATATATATCTAGCAACACTTGACAAATAAATAAAAGCGTGGGGGTTAATAAGCTTAAATGAAAAGGGATACGCGGTAACATTTGTATGTATAAAATCTGGCAATAAATACACTTACGAGTGAAAACATAAATTCGCCGGCAGTAATATAATACAAACATACAAATTTGTATTGAACTAAGTGTGTATTTGTTTGAGTATGCAAATGACATTATCGCAATATGTTTGTTAGCAATTGAACAAGTCCAACATACATATTTACATGCGTCTCATATATGAGATTCATGAAACTGTGTGGGTATAGAGAACGCTGCGAAGGAAATAAAATATTTTTAAAACCAGTAAATATTTAAATTAAAGATACTGATTTAAGTATTGTATTAAAATCTCTTCTAAAAAAATATGTACAGTGGAACTTCTCTAACTCGAATCACCATAATCCACAAAAAAACTTCGAGTTAGAAAGACTTCGAGTTATAGAATGTTCATTAAAACATACATTTTTCAAAAAGCTGTAAAATATAGATTTACCCACAGTTTTAGCTATTTACTTCGCATAACGTTTTATTTAAATACATTAAAACATGTAATTTGTAATTTTGTTTGTTGCTGTTTGCTATTGTTTGGCTCTTGACGTCTATATATCATGCCATTGTTGAAAGATTTAGCAAATCTATAAGTATAAAATCATATTTTTTGTTTGCCTCCATACGATATAGAAAGACTCTTTTAAAATTGTTGCCTGATAGTAAAATTTTAAATTTTGTATAATGTTCGATTTATGGAAGGAAATTTGTATTAAATTTTACTTCTTTGTCACTTCAAGAGTTCGACTTATGGAAAACTTCGAGTTAGGGAAGGAAATTTGTATGAAATTTGGCTTCTAAACGCTATTGCCAATCGAAGTGTTCGAGTTATGGAGATCTTCGACTTGTGGAAGGTTCGAGTTATGGAAGTTCCACTGTATTTTTTTAATAATTTATAATTTTCTAATATACTCGAAGAATATATCAACGTATAAGAGCTGCAGAGCTAAATAGAGAAGGTACAATCTTCTACAAGATTACAGCTCCTGGCGTACGCCGATGATATTGATATCATCGGAAGCAACAACCGCGCCGTTAGTTCTGCTTTTTCCCACCTGGATAAGGAAGCGAAGCGAATGGGTCTGGAGGTGAATGAGGACCAGACGAAATATCTGTTACTGCTACTTTGGACTGAGTAGGCAATTGAACAGTAAAGTCATCTCTCGACGAACCAAAGCTTGGACGATGTCAACATCAGATGAGACGACACTAGGAGTTTTCGAGAGGAAAATTTTGCGCAAGATTTATGGTCCTCAGAACATTGGTAACGGCGAATACCGCAGACGATGGAACGATGAAGTTCAGCGAATAAAAAGACAGCGGCTGTTGTCCGAATGGACGAAACCACTCCAGCCCTGAAAGTGTTTGAGGCCTCCACTCCGTTGGAGGGTCCAGGTGGAGCGCGACCTGGATACACTTGGGATCCCCAACTGGCGCCGAACTGCGAAGGAGAGAGAGGGAGAAGTGGCGCACTATCGTCGATTCGGCTATAACCGGCTAAACGGTTGCAACGCCAATCACATACATAGCGAGTAGCCATAGTTTATATCGTTTAAAAGAAAATCAAATTTTTTGTTCATAGTCGTTTTTAGTATTGAACCTAGTTGCCACCAATGCTGATAGACTTTTAACTTTTCGAAAATAATTTGTGTTACGATTTGTGTTTGTTTCAAAAGATGTTTCAGTTTAGGGAATTTTGTTTCTAGTCTTTCGGAAGACCCCTGGGACGCAAACGACTTCCAAATGCTTGATTGAACTGATGCAGACTATAGTCACCTAACCATTTCCACTTTTTGTATAAGCAGCATTAGGTAGTTAGGAGTGCAGCCATATATTTTATGGGCTCAATTAGCACTAGATGTGCCATTTTGATACGCTAATCGTATTCTTAATATTTTACTGTTAAGGTTTCATCATTCTGTTCAAACCACTGTGTGCTTTCGATGAAGTTACTTATATTCGAAATGCGTTTAGTAGAAATTCATTCAAGGTTTGATGCCTGATGAATTCCAAGTGTCCTGTGTCGGATCTGCAATGGGGCTGAGCATTCACAGAGAAAGTGGAAAATTGTTTCTTTATTCCCATCTGGTTCACAACCGCGTTAAATGTTATTGTAGCGAATGCCCATTTTCGTTGCATGTTCTCCAAATAGTTATGTAGCTGTAAGTCTCAAATACATTTCCTGTACCTATTTAATAAGATCCGAGTTCTTGTCTTATCATATTTTGGCCATATCTGTTTAGTTATTTCATATTTGATAAATAGTGTATGTGATACTAAATTCTATATCAGAATCATTTCTTGGGATGTCATAATTCTATGCTCTTTTTATACTTTAATTTAAACTAGCAGGTGAATGCTAGAAGTCACACAAACCTTCAATAAAATATTCACATACGTAAGAATATATAAAAATTTTCTTCGACACGTTCTGGCAGACGAGATAAACAAGCGAACGTGACTGATTAGCCTCATAAGCGTCGATAAGAAATCACTGAGGACTTACCGATGCATTGAATTGAAAAGTAATGAAGAAGGATACAAGTGGGATTAAAAAACAGCACAACAACAAGTTACGTAACGTAACTTCAGTAACAGCAATAAAGGACAAGACGCTAAGAACAAATAAATACAACAATGAAGAATGGAGGTACTCAAACACCTGTGGAATTTGCTTGATTTGCGAGAAATATGCGCGCAACACGTTTGTAAAATCAACAGGTTGTTAGGTTTTTGTTTATGCATACTTTCGTTTCGGCCCCTCAAGACATACAAGTGTTTCAATTGTTTGCTGCCTTCGGGGATAAATAGTGCTTAAAGGCATATTTTTGAGTACTCTCGGGTATTTACGTTAAAATAAATGAAAGATAATATTTAATGACATACCTTTCAATGCCGGACAAATGCGCTTCCAAATACTCAGGCAACCACAACGATGAAATTGTCCCAACGCCAATTCCATATAGAAGAGTGGCAGGCCGCCGAATATTAACATCACACAGTAGGGTATCAAGAAAGCACCGCCACCATTCTGATAGCAAATGTAGGGAAAACGCCAAACATTACCCAAATCGACGGCAAAACCGATAACGGCCAATAAGAATTCCGCCTTTTGACTCCACGTTTCACGATTGCGTTCGGTTACGGAGACGACTAGAACGCGCTGTGGATGAAGATGTAGAAGAATAGAAAAATATTAGTTAAAAATTAGTTAAAAAAATCCGGTTCGAGAGTGTGGGAAAGCTTTTTGAGCTAAGGGATCGGGTGAAAAGACTGTGTTAAATTTCAGAGAGAAAATTATTGGAATTTGTTTCAAATATATGTATGTTGTTTTCCTACTTTTGGCATAAATTATATGCTCTGGGAGTCATGTTAAGTCTGTAAGAATGTCCTTATAACTATTCTTAAGCATAGATTTTTGGTAATCCTGGCTTCCGGACAACAACGGATTGGTCATACTGTTCGAAAATCGTCTTCAAGTGAGTCCCAGATTTTTAAAAGAGACTTTTTCATTAACCATTTAAGTCGTATAAGGATTTTGTTTTGCATGTTTTTAAATTACTACTGGAGCAGTCATGTGTGTTGATCACTCTGTCCGAAAATAGTCTTCAAATGAGTCTCTAACCTTTTAAAGGGACTTTAACACTAACCATTTCAGTGTTTTATGATATTTCTTTCTAAATTTATTCACCTTTTTAATTACTCCGGAGTAGTAATGTGGGTTTGGCAACCCTATCGTCTTCAAGTGAGTTCCTGGCCTTTTAAAAAAGAAGCTGACACTAACCTTTTCAGTCATTTAATGAATTACTACTGGAACAGACATTTTGGTTGACCTCTCTGTCCGAGAAACGTCTTCAAATCTGTTCCCGACTTTTTAAAGAGTCTCTGACACTAACTATTTCAGTGATTTATGTGATTTGTTGATAACCCTATCTGTCTTCAACAGACTCGCTAACTTTTTTAAGAACACTCTGCCACTAATTAATCATGGTTTTAAATAATTAATTCACATACTCACCTCATTATTGGCTAGTTTTGGCGCCAGCGGATCGGTGACCTTGGCAGGCGTAGCGGTATCAGCATCATCTTCTGGCGAATCATCCTCGTTAGGCTGCGCTGACGATTCTTTATTATTCGCCCAAGGCGCGGACATTGCGGCAGCAGCAGTAGCGGACGCGGTTGTATTATTACCAAATTCCAAACTATTATTTTTACTGCGATCCATATTCGATCCTTAATAATACGAACGAAGTTATGCCTTCATAAGTAGCTAAACCGCTGAAGCGTCAGTCAGATGATGATATTCTTGAAAAAAAGTGAGTGTAGCGAAAGTGAGTGTGTGGTTTTTGTTAGTGGTGTTGGTGTTTGTTGGCAGTTTGTGAAAGCATTAAATGGGCGACAGTTGGTGTGGGTGGAGCGTAATGGGCGTGTTGCAGCGATAGTATGAATGCATATGTTGTGTTGGCAGATTACTACAGACACTCGTAGTAATAACAATAATATTCGCTCGCTTCCTCTACTACATAAGTATATATGTATGTATGTATGTTTCTCTGCTCCTCTTGAACCTTTAATAGTTGCAATGTTTACTCGTTGCGCTGGCTGATATTTCACATCATTAACATCTTATTAACAGCAACTGCGAAAGAGTGGTGAAATAATATTTTTTAATTAAATGCAATATTAATATGAATGCAAATTTGTAACGCTCCTTTAATATGTTATTGTAAAGGATATACGAGTATATGATATGAGCATATGCAAAGCACCGTCGGCAATTGCGACCAACCCATTAGTCGCTTGAGTATGTTTTATCGCGTATATACACATACATATGTATATGTATATGTGTAAATATGTATGCATATCCCCAAGGTGATGACTTTTCAGTTTCTTTTTAATGCATCGCACATTTGGCTGAGCAACTGGTTCGACAAGAGTCCTGTTGACCGGCCAATGTCAAGGTGTGTGTATATAGTCAGTTTCTGTTTACCACATATACATTTATACATATTAATATTAACATATTACTCATAAGGATATTGCAAAGCCAATGTCAATGTTATTTGAGTTATCAACGTAGTTAAGAGTTTATCTTTTAACCTTCATATTAACGATTGAATTATTTTTGCATTGCAATCTTTAGTGGGTGCTCTTTTAAGTCGAGTATACATATTGCATATGTATTACATGAGAAAGTCGACAAACAAGTTAACATGTATTTTATAAAGCGTAAATGTATAATATAACACGAGTATAGCCATTTTGCACAGGTGTTAATTGATCAATTAACCAGCATTTACTCGATTAAAGCGCTGATTTAGATCGTTTTATCTAATAAAATAAAAAGCTGGTTTAATTTTGTGATTATTGATAACATAGCAATCAGTTGATGTAACTTATCAACTTCTTATAAAACGATAAAAAAGTATATATATGACAGCTGATCGTTTACCGAGTGAGTAGCCGTCAGTGCGAAAGGCAAAAACTGGTTTCTCATTTAAAATCCTAATGTATCAAATCAATTTGGCTGTGCGAAAAGACTATTAGACTCGACTCGTCTCGGATCAACCAAATGGTTTTTCATAGGGACAGGAACTATCTTTGAGCTAATGTCCCCTTTCTCAAATTTAGAGAGAAAACAATTATTTCAAATTTAAATACAAAAGTACATACATATTTTTTAATAATTTTTTGTTATACTCTCGCAACAAAAGTTGCTAAAGAGAGTATTATAGTTTTGTTCACATAACGGTTGTTTGTAACACCCAAAACTAAACGAGTTAGATATAGGGTTATATATACCAAAGTGATCAGGGTGAAGAGTGGAGTTCAAATCCGAATGTCTGTCTTGCTTGCACAGACAAGCTGTAATTTGAGTAAAAATTAAGATATCTTGATGAAACTTGGCACACTAGGAAGGTTGCTTTCGAAAATGAGCAAAATCGGACCACTGGCACGCCAACAAAATGGCGAAAACCGAAAACACATAAAATGCCATAACTAAGCCATAAATTAAGCTATGGAAATAAAATTTGGTATGAAGGATCGCACTATGAAGTGGCATATTTAGATGTAATTTTTTTCGGGAAGTGGGCGTGGCCCCGTCCCCAAATAGGTTTTTTGTACATATCTCGAAAATCAATAGAGCTATATAAACCAAACTTTCTGCAGTCGTTTTTTTTTAGCCATTTCTTAATACAGTTCAAAAATGAAAGAAATCGGATAATAACCATGCCCACCTCTCATACAAAAGTTAGGTTGAAAATTACTAAAAGTGCGTTAATTCACTAAAGAGAAACGTCAGAAACACTAAATTTTACAGAAAAAACATCAGAAAGAAGCTGCACTGAGATTTTTTCACCAAATGGAAAATGGGCGTGGCGTCGCCCACTTATCGGTCAAAAACCATAGCTCAAGAACTACTCGATCGATTTCAATGAAATTCGGTATATAACACTTTCTTGACACCCTGTTGACCCGTGTGGCGAAATCGGTTCACAACCACGCCTACTTCCCATATAACTCAATTGTGAATTCTTCGGATTTGTTCACTTTATAATATATACATTAAGAACCAATGAAGATAGCGGAATAAAACTTTACACAAATACTGTATTTGAGCTGTGACACCACTTGTGGAAAAATTGTCAAAATCGGACCATTAATTTTCAAGACCCCTGATATCGAACATGACGAACTCGGTGCCTAAGAATATTTTTTCACCGAAAATATAGTTAAATCTCTCAGATATCTTAATTTAATTCAGAGGAAATCTGTTTCTTCTAATAGTGTGTCTCTGTATCAGAAATGGTTAAAATCGGCTTATAACTTCCCCGAGCTCTCTTATGGCTAATTATAGGATTTTCAAAAATACGATGGGCATAATAGCTTATAAATCGGGTAATATATGATATATCTTAGCCAAATTAAATGAGCGTGTAGTCTTCGATATATTGTACCGTGGTGGTGTAAACGAGTGAAATCGGTTCAGGAATTACCTCAGCTCTTCCCATATATGATGAATTTCGTTATTCTATTGGACTTTATACTGAATTTATGCAGGTTCGAATTGTGTTATCTTTATAAAATTACATCAATTAATTGCGAGAGTATAAATTGTTCGGTTGCACCCGAACATAGCTTTTCCTTACTTGTTATACTTGTTTCTGGTAATTACTTAATAATTGTGGGTGTAAACCATTCATTGCTTGTGACAATTGTAAGATAATTAGGAGTGTGAATGCCTAAGCTAATGAGCATATGATTCGCATTAAATATTAAGACATTTGTAGTTAAGAACGTCTCAAGTAGAACATTTTGAATATTTTTAAATTTCAATTATCTATGCTTACAAATAATTTTAAGGAAGAAATAATTAAGATGGTACACATATGTTTCAAAAAATGTATTACCTTACTCTTGTAGGTAGATAAAAAATGTGTTTATTCTTTTGATTATTACAACTTTTGCCTAGAAAACGAGACCAACTTTTTAACTTGCATACAATTTTGTATTGTAAAGCCTAAGCAACACATAAAAAAATTAACAGTTTCTTTTAAAATCTATCAACAAGAAATGTTTCAGCAACAGTGTACTTAAAAAGAGTCTTAAAGCATTTATCTGACTTGATACGCCTTCTCTCAGCGACTTGATTTTCCAACCGTGATTTAATTGCCTTGAACTTGGCATATTATGTCAATCTACTAATTGCCAGTTCCGCTAATGTGTGCGGCATTTAGATTATACACGTACATATAATTAAAATATACGCGTGGCTATAATTAGATCTAAGCTAAATTTATTGTGTAAATATTCATAAATAGCATACAGCAATTAGATAAAGAAATAAGTAAAGTGAATGCTTGCGATATTAGGTCAAATGTCATATAGCACGTGGATAAATAGAAATAGTTTTTATTTAGATTATTCAATACTTGTAGATTGAATTTTGCATTTTAAAAATGTCAAATGAAAATGAAAAATACTTTTTCTTATCCTTCAGATTGTTGTTTTCTTTCAAATTCAGATTTATGAGTTTATGTTCCAGTTTGGGATTACTCAACAATTATTCGTAGACTAGACACTATAGGTGGTTAATACATAAAAAAATAATAAAATTTCTCCTCCATACTCCTCTCTACGGTCAATTTTGTATGAAAAATTCTAGAATAATTGTTGAAGCTGCAAAGTTTATTTGATCTAAACTTAATTGATTCAACTCTGTAGTCTTTTGTCGTTAAATGTGTAAATTCGATTAAAAATTAAGGCGTTGCTCATCGTTTTCTTTTACTATAGTATTGTATTCAACACCATTTTGGAAAAATCGACGATTTTTCGCCTCAAAATTGTCTCTAGCTTGATTTTAATTGTAGTTTTTGCCAAACGTGAAATTGGAATCATCATATAATTGGTTAGATTTTGTTTTTTTTTTATATTTTTCTGCTTCCATAACTGAAATTTCCGTTGAGGAACACATAAAAATATCGAAAGAATTTCGAGCAATCACAACTGAGATTAGTAAAGTTGAATTAGAACATAATTTATTCAATGGAATCAAATAAATTTCGACTTTTCCAAAACGTGTGGGTTTTATTTTGTTTTTAATAAAATTTAATAAATCAAGCAATACTTCAATTTTAATTTTTGTTTTTTTAATTTATATATAACAAAAAATATATAATTTGGCATAAATTATTCAATTAATCTATTAAGCTCATTTTATGAGTTTTATTTAATTTAGTTTATATTTTTTAACTAACAATAATTTTAAATTGGATTAAATTTAAAATTTTTTAACTATTTAGTTTATTTAAAAAAATAATTTTCGAATTTTTTTTTCTATAAAAATTTTTATTTTATTTTGCAAAAATGTATTATCATAAGAAAAAAATAATTTTCGAATTCTATAAATAATTAGGTAATTTTATTTTACCAAATGTTTATTTTTATAAAAAATTCGTTTTATTTTATCACAATAATAAAAAGTATTTTATTTTTTAATTTTTTTTATAATAAAAAAAAAATATTTTTTTTATTATTTTATTATTTTTGAATTATTTTTTGGCCGACGGTATTTCCTATCAAAAATATTTAATTTTAAGTTAACTTACATTTGATAATATTATCCGCCTTTAACACACTTAATTATTTGTTTAAACCGTTAAAGTATTTTCTACGAGGAGTAGTAACAATTATTAGAAAAAAATTACTATATAACAACAACAATAGTAAAACTAAAATACACAAATTTACTATTTTTACAACACAACAACTCAGTAAGAGTTCACTTTCAAATCACAAATCTAAAGTATTTAACCGTTTTGTATCCGTTTCCGTTCCACTGATTATTCTAAGAAGGTTTTGAGCGCATCGCACGGCGCCGAGAAAACTGCAAACTTTGAAATTGCTACGCGCCTTTTTATACCCGCAACGGACACACTTCACACTCGTTGTGTGTGTTACGATTGCGTTCTATACGCAGCTGCTGGACGTTAACGTCTACGTCGACGTTGTCTGCCTTTACTTTACCGCTTCTACCACTTGTTGGTAGTCTTACAATGCTACAAGCCAGCTGTAAAAGAACGCAATTCTACAAAGAATATAGCAGCTAACTGTAAAGAGATACAGTGGCAGCACAAATCCAACACAACAACAACATATACAAATGTATGTATGTATGTGAGTAAATATGCCAGCAGCCAGCGTCAGTCAGTGTGTCAATCGGTTTGTTGGTGGCCAGTAGCTGTTGCTGCTGTTGCTGCTGGTTGTTCGTCAGTATTTGCCATGTCTCTGGTGCGCACAAACTGTTGCGCCCGCGACAAGCCTCCCATATGTATCTATATATGCATGCAATACACGCTACGGCCTCACCCTCCTGCAATTTCCTAGTATTTGTTAATGTTGTTTTTGTTGTTGTATTGTGCGTACGTAGTCATCTATTGGTGGTGCCATCAGCTCACTTATTACCCACATGTATATCACCTATAAATGCTTTACAAATGTCGACGACGCCATCATCACCATGCACATTAGCTTCAATAGCACAACGCCACGCGCCACCCATCAGCGGCGGCTGGCGCATGGCTGGTTGATGGTGTTGCAAGGTTCACTCTCGTCGTGGTGGTGGCAAAAGTAAACGGTTGCAATAAACTGTTGAGTTTCACGTGCGCGCACACGCACACAGGTACATTGATGTCTTGTCTTCACTATGCATATAGTACATATATACAAACATATAGAAATAGGAGTTTATATGTGTTTGCATGTGTGTGTTTTGCAGCATTTTATGGGGAGCTGCATTACCAACTTGTTGCATCAGTATCGAACTTTAAGTGTTTGGATTTTCAATGCCAAATTATATAAACTGAATATTCGAATGTAAAAATTGAATTTCAGTCTCGAAAATGGCTGTTCAGTTTTGAAGTTTACAATCTACAAACAGATTTATAACAAGTAAATAAGGAAGGTTTAAGTGTAACCGAACATTTTATACTCCCGCAATTTATTTATTTAACTTTATTTATATTATATAATACGCAATTTGACCCACATATTCGTCATATATATTGTATAAAGTCCATTGAAAGTTGGAAACCATAATATTAGGTTAGAAGCACCGAGGTCCTCGTGTTCGATAGATGGGGCCTTGAAAACCTATGGTCCGATTTCGGCGATTTTTAGAATGGGGCTGCCACACTATTAACATAGTATTTGTGCAAAGTTCTGCATCGATATCTTCACTAGTGCTTACTTTATATATTGTAAAGTAAACGATTCAGATCGTCTTCAAAGTTCTGCTATATAGGAAGTAGGTGTGGTTGTGAAGCGATTTGGCCTATTTTCACAACATATCATTGGGATGTAAGGAAACTATTACAAACCAAGTTTCATTGAAATCGGTCGAGTAGTTCCTGAGATATGGTTTTTGACCCATAAGTTGGCGACACCACGCCCTTTTTCCATTATGTAAAAAAATCTGACATTTTTCTTTAGTGAGTTAACCCACTTTTAGTAATTTTCAACCTAAACTTTGTATGGGAGGTGGGCGTGGTTATTATCTGATTTCTTTCATTTTTGGACTGTATTAAGAAGTGGCTAAAAAAACGACTGCAGAAAGTTTGGTTTATATAGCTCTATTGGTTTGCGAGATATGTACAAAAATCCTATTTGGGGGCGGGGCCACGCCCACTTCATAGTGCGATCCTTCATACCAAATTTTATTTCCATAGCTTTATTTATGGCTTAGTTATGGCACTTTATGTGTTTCGGTTTTCGCCATTTTTTGGGCGTGGCAGTGGTCCGACTTTCGAAAGCAACCTTCCTATGGTGCCAAGAAATAAGTGTGTCAAGTTTCATCAAGATATCTTAATTTTTACTCAAGTTACAGCTTTCACAGACGGACGGACGGACAGACAGACATTCGGATTTGAACTCCACTGTTCACCCTTATCATTATAACTCGTTTAGTTTTGGGTGTTACAAACAACCGTTATGTGAACAAAACTATAATACTCTCTTTAGCAACTTTGTTGCGAGAGTATAAAAATCAATCCAGTAATCTTTTAGATTTCTTAAGTGTATAAGAACTGAACTTTATCAGGGTTTTCTTTTGATTTATACTGAGATTTTCGAGGAAAGGATGGTACAAAAAGAAGGATATAGGCATGGTTGTGAATTATAAATATTCTCGGAAACTGTGGTCTACTCTGAAATCACTGAAATGAAAGCTTTCATTATGGTGCTAATTATTTCACGCCAATTGAAGTACAGGTACATCCTATGTTGCGTAACTCCCCGTAACCTTCCAGATAAAAATTTTGTGGGCAACGTTAAATCGAGGAAATAATTTTGAAATAAAAAAATTAAAAAAAAAATCTCATTATTACCAACTAGCAGACCGCTACGGCTACGCACGGGTTTAAACAAACATTTTGCAATTTTGTTCAGCAAACTGCTGCGCGCGCTCTTTACTCGACTCTCTAACACGCGATCTAACACGTGATTGCGATGCGAAGAGAATGACTTCCAACACGATTTTTAATTTCAGATTAAGATTCTCCATCACAGAGTATTTATGATACCCTCACCTGGGAACTATTTCCAGAAAGTTGAGATTCAGCAATAAATATAGCCGGGGTGAATGTAGCTTTCCAACGGTGAAAGAATTTTAGAAATGGCACAGTAGTTTTTGAGTTTATTCATTACAAACATACATACAAATCTTTCCTCTTTACAATAGTAGTATAGATATGTAGATATATGCCGTAATGTTAAAACGAATACCTTAAGGAGTTAGGTTAGGTTAGTCTGGTAGGCTAGATAGAAACACATAGACCAGTTTTGGTCCTTTGCGATACCAGATGGAGTGCCGTCAAGTAGTCAATGAGAAGTAGTGATACTGCAGGATGCACGCGCTTGACGCGAATTTCAAAAAGTGATGCGCTTTCACTAATCCTCCCAAATTATCGTATTTCGAAGCCCCCAGATGCTGAAGACGTTGCCTTGACACTGCAGGACAAGCACACAAGAGCTGTTCCAGTGTTTCTCTGGTACGTTGCTCTTGAAATTTCCTGCAGTCTTCGCGACCTTTCATCTTCATCTTACCAAGTTCCTGTAAGATAATCATATAGGCAGTGTATAGGTTTACCTACGTCGATCACGCAGTCAGATGTCAGTTTTACGCCTCTCTTTGAAGTGAAGTCCCTTATTAAGGAGTTAGATGGGTTTGAAAATTAAAAAAAAAACATTGGTGGTCTTTTTAAATAGTACAATATGGGATACGCATTCAGATGCCAGTTTTGAGCCTCTCTTTGCAATCTCGTCCACTATCGGCCGACAAAAACTACCAGTCTCAAGTTTTGGATATAGTCAAGTATAGCTACGATGATATTATATTTGATATTTTTCGATATAAGATACTATTCGATATCTTTGAATTTTCTTCTATTTAATTGAAATTGTGTTGACTAGAGTCATATTATATACACACCAAGTCAAAAACAGTGTTTATTAGGTTCTTTTTTTATTAGAAATATTCTATTTGCTGTTTGAAGAACATTTGTATCTAGTTTTTTAAACATTTTACATAAAAGATGTATACGTATAAGAAGCTTTTGTTTGTCACCTCAATTTATATTCTTTACCTCGATTTTTCACTAACAAATTTGTATTATAGTTTTGACTTATTCGTTGCCTCCAACTGAGTTTCATCTCCACTTTAATGTTTATTTAATGTTATTAAAAATATATATTTTTTTCTTTTTTTCCTTCAGAAATAGTGTTTCTCGTTTATTAAGGTTCCATGAAAATTCACTGGAGAAAATTTCCACAAAAAAATTCTTTCCATTTTGCTTCTAAAATTTTATTTAAAATTCACTGCACTCGGAGAAATTTCCCGCGCTACTGCAATAACACAACACGCGCCGCACACAACATCATTACAACTGTTTTAGTTGATTTCGTGTACACTATTATCGTACTAACAAGCAACAATGCATATTCATGTGCACTTTACGTATGCACTTACGCGTTGCAAACACCTATTAAATGCACTTACATGCATGCATACATATGTATGTAAGCGCACATTTGTACACACATTTGTACACGTTGCCATGACGAAAGTCAAGTGCTCGCGCTGCAACAACAACAATAGCAGCACCATTGCTTAGACAATGTTGGAGACAATCAACGGCATCAATTTGTGGTTTGTGTGGTCATCGATTCATTCATGGTGGTACAAGCAAATTTAGTGTCAATATGTTTTACATATGTATATGCACGTGTGGGGGTGTGTTCGGTGCTTGCTTACGATATTCGTTACAAAAACAAATGCTATAATGTTTGTTTACATTTGAAAAAGGTCTTTTGTTGTTTTTGTTTTGTTAAATTGAACAAATGTTACTCATACGCAGCGTGCGCTGTTGTTGTTCAAATGTTTGTTTGTTTTTGTTGACACTAAGCCTTAGACATGTCGAATTGACACAAGTCATGACGTTTGTGTTACTTAAAAGTGTTCTTTGAATTACAGACATACATAAATACTAACCATATGATATATATCTGTAGGTTCCAATGTGTCTGAAATGAAAACAATACTGAATACATGAGTTGAAAAATGTGGTTGATATTCACGTCAGATTAGGCAAATAAGCAGTACATTTGGCACTTTTGGTTACGTATATTGTTATACAAGTTTTTTTATACTCTCGCAACAAATGTTGCTAAAGAGAGTATTATAGTTTTGTTCACATAACGGTTGTTTGTAACACCCAAAAATAAACGAGTTAGATATAGGGTTATATATACCAAAGTGATCAGGGTGAAGAGTGGAGTTCAAATCCGAATGTCTGTCTGTCCGTCCGTCCGTCCGTCCGTCTGTGCAAGCTGTAACTTGAGTAAAAATTAAGATATCTTGATGAAACTTGGAACACTTATTTCTTGGCACCATAGGAAGGTTGCTTTCGAAAATGAGCAAAATCGGACCACTGCCACGCCCACAAAATGGCGAAAACCGAAAACACATAAAGTGCCATAACTAAGCCATAAATAAAGCTATGGAAATAAAATTTGGTATGAAGGATCGTACTGTGAAGGGGCATATTTGGATGTAATTTTTTTGGGGAAGTGGGCATGGCCCCGCCCCCTACTAAGTTTTTTGTACATATCTCGCAAACGAATAGAGCTATATAAACCAAACTTTCTTCAGTCCTTTTTTTTAGCCACTTTCTAATACAGTCCAAAAATGAAAGAAATCGGATGATAACCACGCCCACCTCCCATACAAAAGTTAGGTTGAAAATTACGAAAAGTTGGTTAACTCACTAACGAAAAACGTCAAAAACACTAAATTTCATATAAGAAATGGCAGATGGAAGTTGCACTCAGATTTTTTTACAAAATGGAAAATGGGCGTGGCGTCGCCCACTTATGGGTCAAAAACCATATCTCAGGAACTACTCGACCGATTTCAATGAAACTTGGTTTATAATAGTTTCCTTACATCCCAATGATATGTTGTAAAAATAGGCCAAATCGCTTCACAACCACGCCAATTCCTATATACCAGAACTTTGAAGATGATCTGAATCGTTTACTTTACAATATATAAAGTAAGTACCAGTGAAGATATCGGTGCAGAACTTTGCACAAATACTATGGTAATAGTGTGGCAGCTCCATTCTAAAAATCGCCGAAATCGGACCATAGGTTTTTAAGGCCCCATATATCGAACCCGAGGACCTCGGTGCTTCTAACCTAATATTATGGTTTCCGACTTTCAAAGGACTTTATACAATATATATGACGAATATGTGGGTCAAATTGTGTATTATATAATATAAATAAAGTTGAATAAATAAATTGCGAGAGTATAAAATGTTCGGTTACACCCGAACTTAGCCCTTCCTTACTTGTTTTTACTTGTGTAAGTATGTATGTATCATGTTGTGTATTAGCATTTTTAAATACTTTTAAAATTGATTTTTATTTTTTTGTCTCTTAATATTATGCAGATAATACAATGAAAGCGTTGAGTTTAATTAACACAGTCAATACCTTGCTATCAATCACTCGAAATGTTTCAAATTACTGATCGGTTAATAACCACAAAACTACGTCATTCGGTTTGCATTAGCGGTAATCAAACTGTAATTATATTTGTAAGTTTGTATTGTATACATATATATATATGTACATCTTTATACATATTAGGCAAATATCTCCCTTTAGCTTTTTTGCTCTTTATTCGATGCTTTATAAAAAGTATTACAGTGATTGGATTTAGTTCAAATATGTACCGTTTCGTTTGATAATCTGTTTCCATCTAGACGGCAACTTCATAATACTCCCCTCCTTATTTGCGAAGAATTCGCACAGCTACTTTTCACAAGTCTCTCTTGAGCTCAATTTTACACCACCAACTGCATTCGCCATGGACAGGAACAGGTGGTAATCACTTGGCGCTATATCCGGGCTATATGGTGGATGCGTTAAACCCTCCCATTCGAGCTCCTGTAGTTTCAGACGAGTCATCAACGAAGTGTGTGGTCTGGTTCCTGACTGTTTGGGTCGATTCACCGGCCTTCGATCACCACCGTTATTCTCGCATGTGATCCATTTTTCGTCGCCAGTCACCATCCACTTCAAATATGGGTCGAGTTCGTTCCGTTTCAGCAGCATATCGCAGGCGTTGATTCGGTCCAGAAGTTTTTTGCGTCAAATTATGCGACGCGCAAACATCAAGCTTTTTTGTGTATACAGCCTTCTGCAGATGGTTTAACATGGTTTGGTGACTAATTCCCATTTCCTGAGCGATGTCACGAGATGACACATACCGGGTCTAACTTAATGTTTTCCATGATTTGATCGGTATTCGTCGTCACAGGTCTTCCGCCGGCTGTCTTATCTATCCATGGTGTTGTTTTCACCCGCTCTGAATCGTCGAAACCATTCTTCCGCAGTTCGAAGAGATAAAGCACCATCCCCCAAAACACCATTAATCTCATGGAACGCTTCTCTAGCTTTGCTTTTAACAAATTTCGGCGTTAGTGAACTCCACGTGTTTCTGCTGAACTCATAATTAAAGGTTTCGTTTGATCTACATACATATGTATATAGAGCTAAAATTCATAAAAGGTCATATTCTCATATATGTATTCTATAAAAAATAATAATTTCCCCCATACATTGGCAGAGCTAAGAAAACGTCTACTACTACTTCACTAGTATGCAGTTTGCACTGCACCAACATTTTTACTTCTCTCATATAAATTTATATCTTTCTGTCCCCAATTATGCACATTTTCGTCGTTTCCAAGTTAGTCGCATCTACATAAATGGAACGAACCTGGGTTTATATCCATTGCTCAAAAATAATCTGGTCATGTTTTTTACCGTTACAAAAATAATGCCTACCTCTACCAAACGGGTATATATTTTAATCGCAAATCGGTTTAAAATCGAATAGGTAGGTAGGAGTGCAGCCATTCCGGCTCAATTAACTAAAGATGCGCCATTTTGGTACACTATTGTGAAATAAAGGTTTCACCGTCAAACCATGTGGTGCTTTCAATGAAACTACTTTTCTACGTAATACTTTTTGTGGATATCCATTCCAAGCTTTGTGCTTAATCCGTTCTAAGGCTTTTAAGATTGGTTCGTTCGTAGTGAAAGTGCAAAACCGTTTCCATAATTCATTCTAATTCGCATAGATTTCAAATTCTTTTCAAAAGCATGACCTCTGACCTAAGCAAGACCTTAATAAATAAAACAAGTAAGGAAGGGCTTAGTTCGGGTGTAACCGAACATTTTATACTCTCGCAATTTATTTATTTAATTTTATTAAGATAGCAAACAATTATTATAACATAAATTTATTATTGTGATATTCTTGGAAATTTATAAAAACAAATCGCCAAATATTTGTCTAAACCAAGAAAAAGTTATTAGGATCTCATTCAAATTTTCAATTCAATAAATCACGCGGACACTACAAAATCCATTACATTAAATGTGGTTAGTGTTCCAAATGCAGTCTCATTACAAATGACACATTTAGCATGTATTTTATCCATTTCGTGCTTTACTTGGCTGGAAGTGAAATCTACAACTCTTCAGTGTTTCTACAACATTAAATTGCATTTCATCCCATATTGATTGTTAAACTCGCAACTTGACTGTAAGAAAACTATAAAAATATTTATTTAATAAAAAATGTGAATGCTCCACTATAAGCGTCCATTCCGCAGTTTGGTTATTAAATGCATTAATTTCAAAATATTCTTCTCTCCCCATTAGAAAATAGCTTTTGTTTATAAACAGCTCCGAACAGCTGATTGTCATTCACCTGATTGAGCGCAGAGAACGTATTTTACGTTATATTATACGTTCTCTGTTGAGCGTAGAAACTAAGAACGTACGCTCTCCGGCTGCCAACTTAACTTGCGTTGCCAATACATTTACACCACGAATAGCAGCATATTGTTTGGCAACGCGTATTTATAAAGTTTAAAAAAAATTGTTTAATTCTAATTTTGTAATTAATTTTAGGCATTAATATTGTTAATACAACAGTTAAATAATAACAAAAAAATCCTAATATATTTACTGTGTACATACATATGCTTTATTATAAAATATTTGCTAGTACCGTAGCAGCACAGTCGTGGTAATAAAATGTTTACTGTGTGAAAAAATAACTGCAGTTAAATATATACATATGTATGTTATTTAAGTTATATTGGACCAATCGTTGTTGAACGCCCATTTTCATTTTAAAGAAAGTTTGAATTTTTGATTTTTATTAATATTTTGATATTTTCTTTGCCTTAATGTAAAGCTATGGGAAAAAAGAGGCTTATACATGTTTTGAGTCAATTTATAATTCTATTCCGTCATAAACTAGGCATTTAAAATCATTGATGAACATACGTAATTCTTGCACAACATTTTCGAGTTCTCTTGGATTGTTAGTAGGTCGAATTGGTCAGTTATTGAATCTGTCACTTTCTATTCTTCAACATATCACTAAATTTCTGTGATATACATACATATATATTTTTGATCATAAGAAATTAAATACATTAAAATTGCTAAAAATATTTAAAACTGTACGAACAACTTCGACAGGTAAAGTGAAAACCTTAAAGTGTCCAAAAATTGTGTCAAATATTTTTTCGCTTGAGCTCAAACTTGTTGTGCTCAGTTTTTCCACACTTCATGAATCAAGTTCAATATTCTAAAAATTTACACCTTCTAATTAATTAGTAACTGTTTCAAATGCGCAAGATCTGATGCTGGAGTTCATATTAATTTACACGTGTTTCAATTGATTGAAGCGTAGTAAAATTGTTTGTTTATAATATATACTAAAACCTTAAATTTTAGCATATTCTAAAAATCTTAATCTGAAGCTTAACTTTAATCTTAACTTAATGTTCTTGATTTTTACTGACGTGGTGGACCTAAATTCTGCAGAATATAAATTTTTATTAGGTCTACAACTTTGTTTCCGCCGTTTTCCAATAGATGTCTCTAGGGTCAAGCACTGGTCGATTAAATCGATTAAATCGTTTTATATCGATCTTGGACATTTGTGTCAACATTAATCCCACAAAATTTTGTAGAGATCTGTTTGCATATCAAACTTATTCTCAACTGAAAATGTCCCTTTTTGAGCCGAATTTTCGACATTTGCGGGAATGTCTCTAGAATCAAGCACTACTCGATTAAATCGATTAAATCGTTTTATATCGATCTTGGACATTTGTGTCAACATTAATCCCACAAAATTTGTAGAGATCTGTTTGCATATCAAACTTATTCTCAACTGAAAATGTCACTTTTTGAGCCGAATTTTCGACATTTGCGGGAATGTCTCTAGGGTCAAGCACTGGTCGATTAAATCGTTTTATATCGATCTTGGACATTTGTGTCAACATTAATCCCACAAAATTTGTAGAGATCTGTTTGCATTCCAAACTTATTCTCAACTGAAAATGTCACTTTTTGGGCCGAATTCTCGACATTTACGGGAAATTTTGCTTTTCTTTTTTAATTCCAAGAAAAGTGCGGCGGAGGCTCATCGAATGATTTCGGATACGTATGGTGAGGCTGTCCTAAGTGAAAAAAAGCCTTAAATTTACAAAAAAACGGCGGAAGCATATTGTAGACCTAATAGTTCGAAATATGTAAGAAAATGTTTTTTCTCCATTAGTGATTTACTAAAATCCCTCCGATTTACTAAAATCACTAGTTTCACTCGAAAAAAGCTTACCCTTAGTAGTGTAGCTTTTAGTTTTGTGACTTATTTCTTATTTTTGTATGCTTTGCTCATTCTACATGCATATATTACAGAGTAATTTCCAGTTTAACACCAAAAATCACAAGTGAAAATAATTCCATTGAAAAATATTATTTTCACAATTAATACATAATACTATAAATAAAAAGTGTAAGCTGTGGTTTTGTGCTCATTAAAGTTCTCGAAATGTTTTTATATCCGTAACATCTGTATTTGAGGTACATCAATTGATGTGTAAAGTGTGCCAAGTAGTGTAATGTGTAGGTCTTCTAAAAATACTAAACCCCTTCCGCAGTTCTTCAGAATTTGAGAAGCTTTATGTAGACAATTGCTTTTCTCTATAGTCAGTTTTTCATTCAGTTCTATATATGTAGTAGCTTCTATGTATAGTAATTCAATAAAAGTAATCTCTATTTAAGGTATCTGTTAATCTCGAAATAGTGTCACAATCTTATTAAAGGCTCTATGCTTGAGTCGTTTAAATTGTGGTGGAAAGTAGTTTTATTGTCGAATATTCTACTTATTCTCGGTGAGTACCTCCTCCTTTGATATTACGACATAGTCCAGTGATTAGTTTTCATTGTATTCGTGATGGAAGATAATGTTGGACATCCTTATAAAACATCGCTAATAGCGAGGAAACCTAAATAATAATATTGACTATTTTGTCAATATGAAAAAAATCCCAACAGCTGTGGAGATTGAACTCGAAGTTCTCCGTAACTTGAACTCTTGAATTGGCAATAGAAGTCAAGTTTCATACAAATTACCTTCCACAACTCGATCTCTCTCTAACTCGAAGTATTTTATGGATTATGGTGATTCGAGTTACAGAAGTTCAACTGTTTATTCGAGCTCCACTTCGAGACTGTTCGTCCAACGAAGATCTGACAATCATGGGAACGGTCCGAAGAGTTTTAAGTGAAACGATTTTTTACCCACAAGTAAAAATAAATTTAAAGAATTATGTTTTTTACATGAATTATATGTATATAAGTTCAATATTTATTAAATTCACAGCTTAACGGTACAAAGGAATATATCACTATAGCATACATACTTACTCCGTACGCATACTTTTTTGTACAGCCCTACAAATGGGCTTAATAATTTATACAAGCACTATAGATATTAAATCGCCATGGATTTTCACAACTCATACTTGATAAGTATAAATACATTTACAATAATACCAGATTATCCGACAGACTAACAAAACACTATATAGTATATATGCAATACTTTTCCAGTTTTACAGTTTCGTGTTGATGGTGTCATTCTTAGACGTTTTCTTGTCGATTTCATTCCATTTCTGTATTTCACCCGAACCGAACACCCAAAAGAATAGTGCTGGTATAATGTAGGCTGCGGCGCCTATCAGGAACACGTTGTGCCACTGTTCAATGGTGTTCTAAAGAGAGAGAGAGAGAATATTAGTGAAGTCAACTCCTAATTTTTAAACGCTTTAAAAATTAAATACTTACACTTTCTTTAGTGAAGGCCGCCACAATCATTGGCGAGAAAATACCAGGCGTAGTGCCAATACAGTTAATGATACCGTATAGTGTGCCCGCATAGTTGGGTGCCAGATCTTGAGAGTTCTGTAAATTACTTGCAGTCGCCGCGCCGTTGAAACCCAATGAGATTGTCATAATGGCTACACAAACATAAGGATCTTTGCCGAAGTATGCCAGTACGATCAGCATGATACCAGGCAGAATATGCGCTAAAGGGAAATGAGAGAATTATATAATTTCGAATTCATTAAAATTAACAGAAATCCTATGACTTACAAGATAGACAGAAAGTTTTACGCATCACTGTCACACTCAACCAACTCTTGCGACGTATGAGATCCGCAATTGCGCCGAAGCCGAAGGCGCAGAGTAAACGCGCCAAATGTGGCAAGCTGGAGAGGAAACCGGCCGAAGACAAGTTGAAACCGAGCACCTTTTGAAAATAAATAGCAAATATTTAAAATCAAAAAAGGAGTCTAAGTAATTGTAGTACTCACCTCACTAAGGAACTTAGGTGTAGCGGTGATTAGGAAGAACAGACCCCACATGCTGCCATAATGCAAGAGCAGTAGCGACCAGAAGGGTAGGGAAACAAGGAGACTCTTATATGGTGGCCAGCGCTGTAAGATAATCAATTACATATGTATATTATATAATTATGGAAATGGGAGATGACAAAACAGTTACTAACCTTCTGGGTCGTAATGGTATCGCCCAGACTCTTTTCAATATATTCACGCTCTTTAACCGAAATGGAACGATGTTGTGCTGGACTATCCGCAACAATGTAGAACCAAATCAATGTAACGATCAATACAAACAGACCAACCATATAGAAAGCCCAATCCCAACCCATGCTCTCGATAAGTAAACCACTTATAGGCCAGGTAATCACTGTGCCGAATGTGCCACCCATTAAAGAGGCGACAAATTTTCCCTTCTCGTCAGGTGGTGACCATTTTGAGACCAAATCTGCAGGAAAGTAAGCAAGGCAGAAAATTAGTAAGGTCATTAATAATGCCAGAGGTTAATAATAAAGCTTATTACTTGCTGTAATTGCGCTTCTACTTACTGTGACAACACGGATAAATCACGCCCTAAAAATAAAGAAATAAAAAAATAGTTAAAATATTTCAACCTTTAATCAAGTTTTTAACTTACACTCAAGAAACCGATGAGAAAACGTATCGCAAATACAGCCCATTTGTCCCAAGATGCGGCGAGCGGTGTGAGTGCCGTTAGTGCGGCAGCGCCCAAACAACTCCAACCAGCTACCGGCTTGCCACCAAAGTTCTCGGCCAGCATACCAGCTGGCAGTGAGGTAATCATATAGCCATAGAAGTAAGCGCCTAATAAGTTGGCTTGATCCGTTTGACTCCAGTTGTAACGTGGACCGTACTGTTTAAGATAGGTTAGTTAGAACCTTTCTATAAGATTTCTCTCGTAACACTTACATTTGGTAGCGGTTCGGTGGCATTGGGGTCCGTCTGTTCGACCATAGCTATGATATTAATACTTAGATTGACACGCATCATATAGCTCATAAGACACGCCATAAACAACATTACCGCTATGTTGAAGCGTTTTGGAATGTGAACTGAAAGTGGCAAAAAAGAGAGAGAGAGAAGATATGATTAGGCAACTTGGTGGCAAAGATTTGTATAATTTATAAAGGTATTCTGGAATAACGTTATATTATAGATTAGTACGTTTAAGCACAATTAATGAATCGCATTTCAAATTAGTATCTTCAAAATATAACTATACCACATTTATGGAAATCCGAAACTCAAAACTATAATTCGTCTAAAATATGATAAGTATTATCAAATCTCTGGTTTTGGGAGATGGTATAACTGCAGTTTTATTTCTGGAGGTACTAATAACATTTGGATTTTAGTCCAAATTTTTGAGGTTATGTGCGTCAGCAGTTACATGTGCGCCTTATCATCAGTTCAAATCTAAATTTAGTTCTCCCTTCAATATCTAAATCTTATTTAAATATGGATTTCATAGATCGCTGTAATTTAGCTTATAACAGTTGAATAAACATTGCAAAATGTAAAAATAAAGTCATTAGCTAATTTCTCTAAGGCTTTGTCAATATTCACGTTGTCAAAACTAAATATTGTCACGTTGTAAATTTCCATAATTACTTTAGATATTTGATAAACATGCAATGTGCATTTGTTAGGTTAAGCGGAAGTTTCTAAAGGGCCTTTAGTAATATGGGGGCGGTGCGATAAGTCGGCAGACGATCGTCAGAAAATGAGTTTAACGAGTTTAAACGTGATCGAACTTTAGTTTTTGATGGCCTACGAACAAATGCCATTTAAAAAGTCCTTGATCTTTCACTGATAGACCGCAAATTAAGGTGCGCAAAATAGCTGAGACTGTTTTCTGAGATTCTCAGGGTATCATTTGACCCTTATTCTTATCACTTCTCTTGGTTTTTTATTTAAAAAGCATCACTAGTCACAAATGAAATTGAGTTGAATAAGAAGGTTATCGACGCCCAAGTGATATTGTTTTCAGAACTCCAGAAGATGTATTTCTCAGTAGGAGTTTTAATAGATAAGCTGTATCCAGTAGTCATTTTGCTAAAATTTTATTTTTGCTTTTGTTAACTACGTACTTATCAAGCCGATCTCGTACATTATCAGACATTTTTACAGTTACTCTATATGTCACGCGAGCTATATATTCCATATTATTGCTGAAATTAGTTTATTATGGCATCTTACATATAACGGCATTAGCACATTACTATTATTTCTAGGTTTATTGTATTATAAAATGATGTACTGCGTTTTACAGTAGTTTAAAAAATTGCACACGCTTTCACTGTGATTACAGCCTTATATGAATGCAACTAGTCTACCCTATAATATTATAAATAAATTAGATTATGCATCAGTTGTTTTCTGTTATTTAATACTTGAATTATGCGCTGTTATCATGTAACAACCAGATATACAATATTCTTTCCAATATACTTATATATTTTATTGGCAATATTTTAGAAAAGCTGCTGTAAAACTTCTAACTAAATCATAATCAGAAATTAACTTAGTCAGTTAAGCGCGAAAAGTAGTTTAGGAAAACAAGTGCTCGTAGAGCAAAAAGTAATACTGTTTTATCTAATAATTAGCAAAGCGGTATGGAAGTACGAGTATATTTACATACAAACAACAATAAATATCTGTATTATATAAGTAAAAATACAAGCGTTTACATAGCTTTAACATTTGTATGCCAAAATGACTAAGTGATTATCGTACTGTACATACAAAACTTTAGAATTGTAGTAATATAATTCACGGTAATAATTTTCGCTTGATTTGTGGTTAATTCGCGAAAAATGTAAATATCAAACATCGTTAGAGATTTCATAAAAGCTTTTCAAGGAGGTTGTTTTTTGGTATATCTATATTATTATATGTTTGTTTGTTGTTGTGGTGCGTGTATGAACTTATTCACGCCTCAAATGGTTTGTAAATATCACCGTGATGCTGTCAATAATTATATGTATGTAGATATTCATAATTTTGAGGAATAAAGCAAAAAAAAAACAAGTAAGGAAGGGCTAAGTTCGGGTGTCACTGAACATGGTATACTCTCGCAATTTATTAATATAACACACAATTTGACCCACATATTCGTCAAATATATGGTATAAAGTCCATTGAAAGTTGGAAAACCCTAATTTTAAGTGTATGAGATAGATAATGTTATAGCCCGATTTCACTCATTGTTGGCACGGAGACATTTTATCAGAAGACACATATTCCCTCTGAATTTCTTCTAAATATCTGAGAGACTTACCTATATTTTCTGTAAAAAAATTATTAGAATCACCGAGGTCCTCATATTCGATATATAGGGTCTTGAAAACTTATGCACCGATTTCGACGAATTGTGTCACTCTTTAAATACAGTATTTTTGCAAAATTCTATTCCGATATAATCATTAGATATATTGTAAAGACTATTCAGACCGGCTTCAAAGTTCTAGTATATTTGAAGTTGGCGTGGTTGTGAACCGATTTGTACTCATTTCACAACATATCATTGGGACGCTTGGATGAAACTATGAACCTAATTTCATTTTAATTGGTCGAACACAACTTTTAGTAGTTTTCAACATAAGCTTTGTAGGTGGGCGTGGTTATAATCCGATTTCCTCTATTTTTGGACTGTAAAAGGTAGTACCTAAAAGAAACGACTCTAGAAAGTTTCCTTGATATAGCTTTAGTAGTTTGCAAGATATGTACAAAAAACTTAGTAGAGGGCGGGGCCACGCCCACTTCCCCAACAAAATTACATTCCCCTCGTAGTGCAATCCTTTATACCAAATTTTACTTCAATAGCTTAATTTATGGCCGAGTTCTAGCTTTTTATATGTTTTCGGTTATTGCAAGTTTGCGGCGTGGTAGTGGTCCTATTACGCCCATCTTCGAACTTAATATGGTGCCAAGAAATACGCCTTCCAAGTTTCATCAAGATATCTCAATTTTTACTCGAGTTACAGCTTGCACGAACGGACGGACAGACGGACGGACAGACAGACAGACAGACATCCGTCTGAACTCGTCTTGAACTCGTCACCCTGATCATTTGGATATATGTATATAACCCTATATCTAACTCGTTTAGTTTTAGGACTTACAACCAACCGTTATGTGAACAAAACTATAATACTCTCGTAGCAACTTTATTGAGCTTTTTAATATCATATATTTCAAGGATTTAAGTTTCGAAAATGACACGATCGTATCAGCAAATCAAAGATAATCAGTATTATTATGTGCTGGATGTTTTCAAATGACTGAGTTTAGCTTCGGCTGGAGAATCCTGCATAATTTTTAACTCTGCCCAAATAACTAAATGGCTATAATATACCGTTAAGCATCCATCCTTAAGCCAACTGTGTCTACGATTGACAATTTTGTTTGGATTGGACTGATTCGTCATAGATTTTTTCGACGAATCAAACCATTATACCTTTTTTAAGTAGTTCTAAGTTTAGTTCGACTCAATACATTTATTTAGAAGTTGAGTTCGGTTAAATAATTAATAAAATAACGAGCTTCAGGTTCAAAATCACTTCAGTGAAAAATTGGTTCAAAATTTTTTTGTAACGTTTTGATCTTCTTTTAGATGCTTTGGGCAGTAAATCAGTCAATTTATATATATGTCAAAGAAAATTTAGAGAATTAGATCGAAAAGTATTTCGGTAGTGTTTTGGATCAATAATCTTAATCAAATGGTTCTTAACTTTCTGTAGTGAAAGTGTTAAGAGGTCACAGACTGACTGGGGATACCTTACAATGATAACTGTAGAAGCTGCCAAGAAGAAGAAGATACTATAGCATATATTTTATGCGAATGTTTATGTAGCTTATATAGGAGTAGAATCGCAACTAACGGTCCTAATTTCCTGGACAATGTGGCGAATGTTGCACATATAAAACTTTGTGAATTGTGTTCAGAGAGCATATAATAGCGTGATGGGGTGAACAGACAACCTCTTAACATAAAATCACCTTCTTTAAGGAAACTGAAATCGCTAAATAGAAATTTTGTCAGTTATAGCGTTTTTAGACAGCCAAATTAATTGAATTCTTCGAAAAAATAATATTATTCAACATAACTCCCTTAGTAAAATTTTATCACCGTTCTACTCAACACCACATTGAAACAGTTCTAAAGCGTTGTGCGTGACGATATGTGACATGTGAAATTCATTAATTATGAAATATAAATTATTGGCACGTTTTATTATTGCTTTTAATAAAAACGTTTGAATTTTCATTGCAAAAAAAGATAATTTATTCAATTAGAAAATGCCGAATAGTTGCGAGCGAAAATGGTTTACAAGGTCGAACAATTTTTTGATTTGATCACAAAGTTCAATAGCGGAAGTGATTTTAGGTACGAAATGTATTATTTTTTAATAAAATTTCTAATAATACGGATTATATTGGTGTGAATGAATCCACAAATCAATAAATACATATTTAAATACATACTAATTTTTATTTATATTTTATGAGGCTAAAACTGACATGGAAAATTGGGGTTTTTCGGCTGAAAACTATTTCCAACTAGTTTCATTTCCAGTGAACAGAATTTATCTTCTTGTGTACCGCAATTTGTATATAGATACTCGTAAACAAAATTAATGAATTTTCGGAAATTAATGCTGCACGATTACTTTCGCAGAATCTTGCAAATTTGCAACGCTAAAGTGGCAAAGTGCCATAAATGCGTTTGCCTCCACTTTTACACACATATCTGCATTAAATATTTGCGTCGCTTATCGACTATTATTCTGCATGTGTTAATTAAATATACGTGACACTCAATCACGC